>CAUYQG010061749.1:0-11690 GCA_963574415.1 Tarsius wallacei | reverse complement strand
GCCTGGGCAACTTGGTGAGACCTCATCTCTACAATAAATCAAAAAATTAGCCGGGCGTGGTAGCGCGCGCCTGTAGTTCCAGCTACTTAGAAGGCTGAGGCGGAAGGATCCTTTGAGCCCAGCAGGTTGAGACTGCGGTGGCCGGGAGCGGCCACTGCACTCCAGTCTGGGCGACAGAGTGAGACTCCAACTCAAAAAAAAAAAAAAAAAAAGAAAGTAATGGAGAAAAACTCACCACTGATACAGCTGTGTTGGGAAAATGAGGTCAGGAGAGGTATAAACTGGGCCAGCCCATGAAGGGTTGTGTAAGCCAAGTGAAAGTGCTTGATTTATCTTAAAACTAGGTAGGCATTACAGGATTCTGGAGAGAAAAAAGGAGTGTCCCTGGACTGTGGCCCAGTCCTCCGGCCACCTGACACCTGCTGCAGTGACATCCACTGGGCCATGACACCACCTCTCCTCATGGATAAAGCCACTGATCTTGCCCCACTTTAGAAACTTTTCCAGATACTTCATATGTCACTGAATGACTCCTCTTTTTTGGGGTATAATATAATACTTTTGTTTAAAAAAAAAAAAAAAAGCTAAGATACCCATCACGCTCTTGATCTACAAGGGACTTTAAAAATCACATGCTCTGACTCCTTTTATTATTCAGGTAGATAAATAGAGGTTAAGAAAGGTGAACTGTGACTTTATGAGTATGACCCTAAAAGCATAGGGAAAAGAAAAAAAAAATCAAACTAAAAGGCTTGAGTATAACAGACTAAAAGGCTTGTGCACAGCAAAGGAAACAATCAACAAATGGAAAGGCAAACTACAGCATGGAAGAAAATATTTGAAAACCATTTATCTGATAGGAAGCTAGTATCCAAAATATATAAGAGATTCAAACAACTTAATCACAAAAAAATCTTATTTAATTTATTTATTTTAAAGTATCTATATTTTAAAAAATTTTTTTATTTTAAAGATGTGGGGTACAATTCAGGGTTAGGTATACAAATGTTCATTATGCAGGTACCTTGTTGATGAAGTGTGCCTCCCTGTTCCCAGGCAGATTCCCACTAGTGCCAATCCCGTTTCCCCTCCCCACTCCCGGCAGTTTCCTGTTACTGCTAATTCTTTTCTTACAGTATTATGATAATTGTTCAAGGTCCGCTTATGACTGAGAACATGTGATACTCAGTTCTTTGTTTCTGTGAGAGATCACTCAGTATTATAGACTCTAAGTCCATTCAGGTTGCTGTGAAGTTCATGATTTTGTTCTTCTTTATGGTTGCATAGTATTCCATCGTGTATATGTACCACATTTTTTTAATCCAGTCCTCTTTTGATGGGCAGCATGGTTGGTTCCATGTTCTTGCTACTGTGAACAATGCTGCAATAAACATATATGTGTAGGTATCTTTTTTATAGAGTGATTTGAGTTCTTCCGGGTATATTCCCAGTAGGGGGATTACGGGGTCGTATAGAAGGTCAGTTTTTAGATCTTTTAGGAATCGCCACACTGTTTCCCACAGAGGTTGTACTAGTTTACACTCCCATCAACAGTGTTCAAGTGTTCCCTTTTCCTCGCATTATCTCCAGCATCTGTTGTTTTTTGAGTTATTGATGATAGCCATCCTGACCGGAGTTAGGTGGTATCTCAGTGTAGTTTTAATTAGCATTTCTTTGATGACTAGTGAGGCTGAGCAAAAAAAAAATCTTATTTTAAAAATGAGCAAAAGACCTGAGTAGATATTTTTCCAAAGGAGATCCACAGATGGCCAACAGGTATGTGAAAGGTGTTCAACATCACTATCAGGGTAGTGTGAATCAAAACCCCAGTGAGCTATCGCCCCATACCTGGTAGGATGGCTATTATAAAAATGTCAAAAGATAACAATTGATGGTGAGTGTATAGAGAAAAGGGAACCCCCCTATACACTGTTGACAGTACTGTAAATTGGTACAGCCATTATGGAAAGCAGTGCACACAGAACTACCAGATGATCCAGTAGTCCCATTTCTGGATACATGTCCCAAGGAATAGGAATCAGTATATCAAAGAGATATCTGCACTCCCCTGTTCATTGCAGCATTATATTACAGTAACCAAGACATGAAAACAATCTAAGTATTAGTCAACAGATGATGGATAAAGAAAGTGTAGTATATATACACAATGGAATAATACTGCTTTGTTTTTGTTTTTTGTTTTTTTGAGTTGGAGTCTTACTCTGTCACCCAGACTGGAGTGCAGTGGCCGCTCCCAGCCACCGCAGCCTCGACCTGCTGGGCTCCAGCGATCCTTCCGCCTCAGCCTTCCAAGCAGCTGGAACTACAGGCGCGCACTACCACACCTGGCTAATTTTTTGATTTATTGTAGAGATGAGGTCTCACCAAGTTGCCCAGGCGGGTCTCAAACCCGCGGGCTCAGGCAATCCACTCACCTCGGCCTCCCAAGGCATGGGATTACAGGCTGAGCCACCGAACCTGGCTGGAATAATACTGTTTAACTTTTCAAAAAGAAGGAAATCCTGCCATTTGCATCAACATGGATGAAACTGGAGCACGTTAAGTTAACCGAGTTGCAGAAAGACAAATACTTTATGTCCTCACCTACAAGTGGAGTCTAAAGAAGTTGAATTCACAGAAACAGAACAGAATAGTAGTTGCCAGGGGCTAGGGGTGGAAAAGATGGGGGGATTTGGGTCAAAGGGTACAAAATTTCAGTTATAAGATAGGTTCTGGAGATCAAATGTATAGCATGGCAACTATAATTAATAATAATAATGTATTGTATACTTGAAATTTGCTAGGTGATCTTAAGTGTTCTCACCCCACACAAAAAATGGTAAGTATATGAAGTGATGGAAATGTTAAGTAGCTTTATTTGATAATTAATTTTAAATGTATCTGCATAGCAAAAATTCATTTTGTACACCTTAAATATACAAGGGGGGGTACCCAAAAAACCCTGGAATTACCTTTTTCGAGGGCGGTCCCTCATAGTATAGGCTTCCCCTACTAGGTAGGTGTTCTGGTAACCCATCAGTAGATTTTTTCTCTTTGGTGTTTATACAATAACTGGGGCAACATAAATACTTGAAGGAGCATCATTACTAGTTAAGATATAAATAAATGAATTGTGGTCCTGTGGAGTCGATAAAATGCAAGTGCTGACAAAATGCGTAATGAGAAAAATGCAGGAAGAACTTTAAAAACCTTATTTTGAAATAATTCTAGGTTGACAGAAGAGCTGCAAAGATAATACAATATATAGCTGCAAAATATACTCTTCACCCAGCTTGCCCTGACACTAAGATCTTACATAAGGATTATTTGTATACTTATCCCTGAATTGTACCCCATATCTTTTTTTTTTTTTGAACTTTTAAATTTTTTATTTTAAAGATTTGGGGTACAATTCGGGGTTAGGTATACAAATATTCATTATGCAGGTACCCTTGCTGATGAGGTGTGCCCCCTCTCCCCTGGCAGTTTCCCTCAACTGCTAATCCCACCTCCCCTCCCTGGCAGTTTTCCACTACTGCCAATCCCTTTCTTATAGTACTATAATAATTGTTCAAGGTTCGCTTATGAGTGGGAACATATGGTACTCTATTCTTTGTTTCTGTGACAGATCATTGAGTATGATTGACTCTAAATCCGTCCAAGTTGCTGCAAAGTCCATATGTTTGTCCTTCTTTATGGCTTCATAATATTCCATTATGTGTATGTACCACTTTTTTTTTAATCCAGTCCAGCTTCAATGGGCAGCATGGTTGGTTCCATGTTTTTGCTATTGTGAATACAGTTGCAATAAACATGCGTGTGCAGGTATCTTTTTTGTAGAATGATTTGGGTTCCTCTGGGTATATTCCCAATAGGAGGATTGCTGGGTCACATGGAAGGTCAATTTCTAGTTCTTTCAGAAATTACCACATTGTCTTCCAAAGAGGTTGCATTAATTTGCATTCCTACCAACAGTGTAGAAGCATTCCTTTTTTCTACATCCTTGCCAGCATCTGTTGCTGTTTGTTTTATTAATGATGGCCATGCTTACTGGGGTTAGGTGGTATCTCAATGTTGAACCCCATATCTTTAATTTTTTTTTTTTTGAGTTGGAGTCTCACTTGGTTGCCCAGGATGTAGTGCAGTGGCACACTCATGGCCACCCCAGCATTGACCTGCTGGGCTCCGGCGATCCCTTTGCTTCAGCCCTCCAAGTAGCTGGAATTACAGGCGCTCACTACCACACCCAGCTAATTTTTCTTTTTTAAATTTATTGTAGAGACGAGGTCTCGCCAAGTTGCCCAGGCTGGTCTTGGACCCGTGGTCTCAGGCAATCCTCTCGCCTCGCCCTCCCAAAGTACTGGGATCATAAGCTGAGTCACCGAGTCCGGCCCCCATATCTTTAAAATAAAAAAAAAATTTTAAAAAAAGAGCGTTAATTTCTTAGTTTATACAATTACAAACTAAGAAATTAATGTGGGGACAACATTACTAACTACAAACATTTATTAGAATTTCCCCATTTTTTCCATTAATGTCCTTTATCTGTTCCTGGATCCAATTCAGGATCTCACATTGCATTTAGTTATCATGTCCCTAAGCCACCTCCAATCCAAAACAGTTTTTCCTTGTCTTCACCCTTTCATGACCTTGGACCTTTTGAAGAGTACTGGTCAGACATTTTTGCAGGACACTCCTTGACTGGCGGTTATGAATTTTCAGAAGAATACCACTGTGAAGAAGTATCCTTCTCATTGCATCATATCAGAAGTACATGACATTAGCATGACATTACATTCGCCTTGATCACTTGGTTAAGGTGGTGTCTGCTGGGTTTCTCCACCACAAAGCTACTCATTTTCTTTTTTCATTCCCTATTTATTAGCAGTGAGTGGAATTAAGCTTCACTTAATGGAGAGAGAAGACTAAAGAATTTGTCACATATGTTAAACCATGACAGTAACAACTTCTGGGAGAGATGCTCTGAGGCTACAGAAAGACCATTTCTCAAAGTCTTGCCCTGATTTTAGCATCATCGGTGGACCTCGCCTGCAGCAATCCACTGTGGCGTTCTGATAGTGATTTTCAATTTTCTTCACCTCTTATGTATTTAATAACTTAAATTCTTCTATAAGGGATACGTATCCCTTCTCTATGTTTGTTTACTTACATTGATATGGTCTCATGGATTTTGTTGTTGTTGTTGTTTGGGTTGTAATCCAATACTACATGGATTTATTTTGTTAAATATGCCCCAGCTTTGGCCATTGGAGATTGTTACATTGGCTTCTGTTTCCTTTTGACATGCTCACTTTTTCTTGAGCAGTTCCTTACTTTTTGGCACTGCAAGATGCTCTAGGCTCATCGCCTATCATCCTCTCATCCTCTTCCAGCCCTAGAACAAGTCATTTCTCCAAGGAGCTCTGGTTCATTCTGTTGGAAAATGATATTCAGAAACCAAGAGCTAAGCACTAGGTATGCTCATTGCTCTTCGGGGACTGAGCTAGAAATATATGTATGCATATGACCCTAAGCATATATGGATGTCTATATTTTTATCTGTATCTAACTATCTATCCACATAAACACTAAAACAAGCAAGACTTCATACGGATATCTCTAACTTTAATCCAGCACCATACAATTCATCACAACCCTCAGAGCAGGGGAGTTTTAAATCAGAGAAAGATTTTAATTAAAAAAAAAAAAAAAGACTTTTCAAAGCAGGTGAGTGTTAGGCCAGAGTGAGAAGAGTAGATACCTTCATGGTCACTAATCTTCAGCAGTAGGTAGCAGGGCATACTGATTACATTTTACAGATGAGAAAACTGAGGTTTCAGAGAGGACAAGGAAGCTGCCTGTACCTAACACACTGGTGAGGGGTGAATCGTTCTCTCCCTTGGAGGAGGGGAAACACTCCCGGCAGGGAAACACAGTGAGAACACAGGAAACACAGAGAAGCTCATGTGCTGGGGCTGACAGGATACCAATTGGGTAGAGGCAGAACATGGAGTCTCTGTGTAGGGAGACTGTGTGGCTTCCAACCTCGTTTCGGATTTGGGGTCTACCCAGGGGGCTCAGGAGAATTACACACCTAAATTCTGCTTCTGCCTCCTTGAGTGATTGGTTTCATCTTCCTGTACCTCTGTTTCCTCAACTGTAAAACAGGATTACAACATGTTTTTTTGCCACGTGTTTTTTGCAAGACAATAATAAAAGGTAAAGTAATGAAGAGATTAATGCGAACTCTTCTGGCTCCTAAGCAGTGTTGCTTCTGGAGTTGTTATGAGGATAAAGTTAAATGATTTAATCGAAAATGACCTAGCCTTGTGTGGTGGCTCATGCCTTTAATCCTAGCATTTTGGGAGACTGAGGTGAGAGGACTGCCTGAGCCCAGGGGTTCGAGACCAGCCTGGGCAATATGGTGAGACTTCGTCTCTACATAAATAAAAAAAATTAGCCGGGCATGGTGGCGCACGCCTGTAGTTCCAGCTACTTGGAAGGTTGAAGCAGAAGGATCGCCTGAACCCAGCAGATCGAGGCTGTGGTAGTCACGAGCATGCCACTGCACTCCAGCCTGGGTGACAGAGTGAGACTCCAACTCAAAACAAAAACAAAAACAAAAATGGCCTATACAAACACAAGGCATTCTTTTTTTTTAAAACAGTTCCAGATGAATGCACTGTATTTCCACATCCAGGGGAGTATGAATTAAATGCATTAATCCATAAAATCTGGAAACAAGACAAATTCAAAATATTCAATTTAAAAAGATTCTGGTGAAAGCAAGACAATATTCCTGACATTCAACAGACATAAGTCATTTTTTTGTGATATTAATTCCAAACACTGAGCTTCTCTCCAGTTCAGCCCTAGAGTGTAAACACCCTGAAAATCACACAGTACCTCAGGGACAGTTCTGGATGTCCCAAAGGCCGGAAGTTCTGGGTATAGACTAGGAATTCATTCAGTACCATACACTTGTTTCATTTTCTATGCAATTTTTTGCTATCTATGTCACACATGACAATTCCATCAACATAGGTAGAGAAGGAGTAAAACAGGGATTAAAAGAAGGGGGGAGGGGGAGGGGGAGAGAAGGGGAAAGGGGGGAGAAGGAAGGGGGGGATGGAGAGAGAGAGAGAGAGAACGAGAAACAGACTCTGGAGCCGGACCATCTGGATGCAAATCCTGTTTAGGTTACGGATTAGCTGCATAATCTAGGGCATACTCAAGGCGTAACCTCTCCACGGCTCAGTTTCCTCATATGTAACAACTGAGAAAATGACGACACACTACAACTGGCACTGTTGGGAAAAATAAATGAATGGACACATGCAAAACATTTAAAGCAGTGCTTAGTACATGGTGAGAACTTAGTGTTAGCTATTATTATGCCACACTGATAATCCCATCAGATAGAATCCCCGATGAGGGATCATGGATTGTGAGTTTACAGTATTGGCAGACATTTTATTCTTATATTTAATCACACGAGGAAAGAGGAAAAGGAGAATCGCACCGAATGTTGGTTGGGCCTGGTTTCTAGAACTCACTTCATGTCTGAAAAGTAACTTTTAGGGAACAGGGAAATAAGGAGTGTGGGACTCTGTTCCAGGGCGGCAGCCACCGGCCTGCCGCCTCATTCCTATGTCTCCACACATGTTCTCACAGTTCCTTGACAGATGCACTCACTCTGCAGCCCCCCTACCTTCCTATAGGTGTTGAGTGCTATCCAACCTCAAATGCTACTTCCATTCTGGCTCCTCTTTAAATCATTCCTGGTATCAGCCAGCCTTGTATTATTTTAATTTTTTTTTCTTTTGAGTTGGAGTTGCACACTCGCCCAGACTGGAGTGCAGTGACACGCTACCAGCCACCGTGGCCTCCACCTGCTGGGCTCCGGTGATCCTTCCGCCTCAGCCTTCCAAGTAGCCAGAACTATAGGCACGCGCTACCACGCCTGGCTAGTTTTTGATTTATTGTAGGGACGAGGTCTCGTCAAGTTGCCCAGGCGGATCTCGAATGCGCGGGCTCAGGCCATTCACTTGCCTCGGCCTCCCAAAGTGGTGGGATTACAGGCTGAGCCACCGAGCCCGGCTTGTTTTAATTTTTATGTATGCTGAGAAGTTCGCTGTCCATATTTAACTCTTACTCCATTATCCACATATATTAGGTGTGTCCACCCAACCGAATTGTGAATTCCTTAAGGACAGACTTGTATCTTCAACAGGCTTCCTTTGGTACCTTTCCAGCAGTGGTTCTCAACTGGGGACGATTTTGCCCCTAAGGAATACTGGCAATGTCTGGAGACTCTTGTGGTTGTCCTGATGGGGAAGATGGCTACTACTGGGATCTGGTGGATAGAGACCAGAGATGTTGCTAAACATCCCACAATGCACAAGACAGTCTGCTACCCTCTCCCCTATAACAAAGAGTTATCTGGTCCAAAACATTCATTGTACTAGGGTTGAGAAGCCCTGTCCAGCAGTGCCCAGGACAGTGGGAGAATGAGATACATTCTAATTACATGATTTTTTTCTATAGTATCTCAATGGGCCAAGCACTAAGTCTCAGCTTCCAGTCCAGGGCCATATCCACTAACCCAGGTTTTCTTTTCCTTTGAATTAATAGCAATAATAACCCTGAAAACCAGAGAGGGTATTTTGTCTTTATATGATTTGGACCTTGTTGTACTGGAACCACCCATAGCAGCACCAGCAGCAGTGACTGTTCATTCTCACTGTGAATAAAGGCAGCGACACCTCCTTCGCACCAAGAAAACCACCTAGATCAGTCCTGCCTGATATCTTCTCCAGCTGCATGCGCCGAAGGCCTTTTACCAGCAGGTCCATCCACGGACAGGTAGGATCTGAGGCTGATTTAGCGGCTCTTGCCCTGAGTCATCTGAGGCAGTTAGAGTGTTCTGTAAACCCACCTGCTTGCCTCCTCGCAGCTTTCTCTCGCCAACCCTCACACTTGGTTCCCAAGTGGGTTCTAGTACAGCCCTATACTCAGGCACTAGGCCCCTGCTTCTGGTTCTCAGTAAGCTCAGCTATCCAGGGTAGGGGCCCTACTCTCAGTATCCTAGCCAATGCTGTGGGTCTGCTTCAATCACAAAGGCCCTGCAGGCACCACCACAGTTTTAGAACTCACCTGAAAAAAAAAAAAAGAAGTAGCCTGGTCACTAAAAAGGGCCGTGCCCACTTCCTTCAACTACCTGGCCTCAAGAATCTCTTGGACATCAAGGTTGCCTCCTCAGATGGTGGGATTTTAACCTTTATTTGAAATAATTCAGATTCACAAAAGGCTTGAGCAGCACCACCATGGTTTGGTAAGCAGTAGCCTTTAGGAGTGAACCCCTATGGTCAGTACCTCTCCCCTAGTCGACGGTGGCAGGCATTGGCATTTCCCTGCTGAGACGGAGTCTTCGACTGGCATGTACAAATTTGGCACATGCAAATATTTTTTAAATTTTAAAATCACAATATAGGATGACTATAGAAGAATTAGAAAATAAAATAAGCTGGGCTCAGTGGTTCAGCCTGTAATCCCACACTTTGGGAGGCCGAGGTGAGTGGACTGCCTGAGCCCGCGGGTTTGAGACCCGCCTGGGCGACTTGGCGAGACCTCATCTCTACAATAAATCAAAAATTAGCCGGGCGTGGTAGCGCACGCCTGTAGTTCAGCTACTTGGAAGGCTGAGGCAGAAGGATCGCTGGAGCCCAGCAGGTCAAGGCTGCGGCGGCTGGGAGCGGCCACTGCACTGTCCAGTCTGGGAGACATGGTGAGACTCCAACTCAAAAAAAAAACAAACAAAAAAGAAAAGAGAAGAACTTTTGCCTGGAATTATGACAAGTTGCAATCTCATTCTCAGAGCCAGGTTTCCTTTTAATGTTTTGTCTCAGTACTTGTGATGTGTTCCCAACACTCTAATGTGATTAAGGCTCAAGAATTCTTAGGGAGTGCAGAAAATGGAAGGGGGTAGGTGAAGCGTTTGCAATCACAGCAATCAATTTTATACTTAATTTCTTTTTTGTGAGGATGATTTTAAAAGGCTCTTTACCACTCTTCAACTCTATCCTGCTTAGACTTTTTTCTCACAAACATAAAACATGAAACCTTGTCAGAGTTATGAAGGTACAGAACTGCCCAGCAGAATATACTCTTTTTAATCAACTTGCCCTCTGAATTTCACAGATATTCTACCATCCACAGGATCATGCCCATTGAGATGATCTTTCAAGCTGCCCATGGGTCATGAGGGAATACACATAACTGATTGTGTTTCCTAAATCCGTATGGTTTAGGGCCAAGCCATGGTACACTGCACTTGCAGGGCTCGTAGGAGATAAATAAAGGGCCTCAAGATGCTTGTAACAATTATAATGTCCATGTGCTAGTTTGACGTCATAGAACGGTAAAATAGGTTTTTAAAAAATTTGTAAATTTTTAAAGTTGGAGTGGGATTTCTGGAACAGCCGAGTGAGGAGCTCAGCAAATCTTTTTCCCAAAAGGCAATGATAAAACTGAGCAAAGTTGTCAAAAACAATTAAAAAATTCTGCAAATTAACAAAAGGCATGGAGGAAATTGACAAGGATTTATTCAAGAAAACCTAGTGAATCTCAGAAAGAACAGTTGAACTCTGTGACATTATAGCCAGGAACTGCTCCCACTACCTACCCTCCTCATACCTTAGCTCCAGCACCTAAAAGTCTGACCCTAGCCCCAGCAGATGGGGAATACCACCAGGACTGGCAGCTACCATCCTGCTGGACAGAGTTGACTTCATTTGACACAGGGCATGGAAAACTTCATGCCCGGGGCACTGTCAGAAATAAGAGCGATCTCAAGGCTAGTTAAGGACCTGATACTGACTGGGAAAAGCACAAAATGGCAGACCAGTTAGAAATTTAATAGGGAAGTCCAGAGAAGGAAACAACCAAAGAAAAAAGCCTTCTAACTCTCTGCACTCGGGGACCACCTACCAGCAACTCGATCGCACTTTTTAATGAAATAGTGAAAAACGAAACACTTCATACTCGACAGAATAGCGCTGGAACCAATTATTTTATTGTAATGATATTTGGCTTATAATGGAATTTTGGACACTGAAGAACTTATGACAAGAAAAATCAAGGTTTGATATCTTATTTTTTTTTAACATGTGGTGACATGCGAAACAGTCATCAACATGTATTGGAGGTTCATTGATACATATTGTGCAACGGCAATTTGTTTGATGTCTTCTACCTGGTGTTTTTCTTTTTTTAAATTTATTTATTATAAAGATGCGGGGTACAATTCAGAGTTAGGTATACAAACACTGATCATGCAGTTACCTTTGTTGATGAAGTATGCCCCTCCCTCCCCTAGCAATTTCCCTCAACTGCCAATCCCACCCACCCTCCCCTGACAGTTTCCCACTACTGCCAATCTCTTTCTTATAGCATTATAATTGTTTAAGGTCAGCTTATGAGTTAGAACATATTGAACTCAGTTCTTCGTTTCTGTGATAAATCACTGAGTATGATCGACTCCAAATCCATCCAGGTTGCTGCAAAGTCCATAATTTTGTCCTTCTTTATGGCTGCATAATATTCTATTGTGTATATGTAACACATTTTTTTAATCCAGTCTACCTGGTGTTTTTCTACTTGAGCAGACAATGCAGTCTCGTTTTCTTCCT
>CAUYQG010061744.1:0-18352 GCA_963574415.1 Tarsius wallacei | reverse complement strand
GGTGATTGGGTCATGGACTGCTCCACATCATCACAAAGGGGCAGGTAAGGGCAGGTACTGATGTCAGGTAATGGAGAGCAAGCAGATGGGTGGGTTAGTCACATGATTGCTGCCATGGTGGTGGGCTAGATGGGAGGAGACAAGGGGAGGAGGTTTTCTTGCAAGAGACCTTTCAGATGTTTCTAATCCACAGCTCTTTAGCAAAATGGTGGTCTTATTATCATTTCTATGGCTTCAGCCAGCTTAGAGGTGATCTTTGACCCTCTGCTTTCAACAAGGAACCTGAAAGTTTCTTAGACAGTTATGCTAAACCATGAATTGAAAGGTTGAGCTGTCCTTGTTTTACATCTGATAGAGATTTGCCAAGGGGGTGGGGTAGGCTGCCAGCTTGGCCTGTGGTAGAATGTCTGAATGCTTCCTAAAACCTGCCTATTGGAAATTTATCTATCTATGTCTAACCTGTGCTAGATTTAAAGTATGTCAGTCTAAGCAAAAATGGCTATGCCAAGGCAAAATATGAATTAAGTTTATTCTAAGTTTCTCGGAGTCCCTTTCAAATACTTATAGACTCATTTGTTGTAAATTCATATTATGTTGACTATCTTATAGGACTAGATCTACCTTATTACCCTTTATCTTCCCACAACTTTTATAAACTTTTTACTGGAATGACTTGAAACTCTTTCAACTGAATTAGACATAAATCCTGTTCCACATAGATATAAAATTAGTATTTGTTTCTAGAAAATGTAAAAAAGTATAAGGAAGAAAGCAAGAAATCCACCATAATCCCACAATTCAGAGAGGCCATGATCACTATTTGGTTCCTCCTACCAAATTCAGGCATACATTCATGTAGTACTTTTGTAATATGGAAATAAAAGAACATGGTCCCAGTTGCAACAATCATGGCCATATTTCTTTTCTTTTTTTCTTTTTTTTTTGAGTCAGAGTCTCACTCTGTTGGCCAGCTATGTCACAACCTTTTTTTTTTTTTTTTTGAGTTGAAGTCTCACTCTTGTCACCCAGGCTGGAGTACAGTAGCACACTCACAGCCACTGTAGCCTTGACCTGCTGGGCTCAGGTCATCATTCCACCTCAGCCTTCCAGGTAGCTGGAACTACAGACGAACGCCAGCACACCCAGTTAGTTTTTGTGATTAACTGTAGAGACGAGGTCTCACCAAGTTACCCAGACTGGTCTCAAAACCCCGGGCTCAGGCAGTCCTCTCACCTCAGCCTCTCAAAGTGCTAGGATTACAGGCTGAGCCACCACGCCCAGCCATCACAGCCATTTTTAAGATCATTCTTTCAAGCCGGGTGCAGTGGCTCATGCCTCTAATCCCAGCACTTTAGGAGGCAGAGGCGAGAGGATTGCCTGAGCCCGTGGGTTCGAGAACAGTTTGGGCAACTTGGCAAGACCTTGTCTCTACAATAAAGCAAAAAATTAGCCAGGTGTGGTGGCATACACCTGTAGTTCCAGTTACTTGGAAGGCTGAGGTGATAGGATTGCATGAGCCCAGCAGGTTGAAGCTGCGGTGACCGTGAGCGTGCCACTGCACTCCAGCCTAGGCAACAGAGTGAAATTCCAACTAAAAAAAACAAAAACAAAAATAAGATCATACTTTCAGTCGGCATTTTAAAACAGACCTCAAAATTCTTTTGGTTTGAAGACTAGACTCTGCTTGCAGATGCTGTCTTAGCCCATCACCATGCAAAGATGAAGTGACTATCTACTCAAGTCTGAATCTTGTTTAATACAGGTCCTTAATTATGCTAAGAGAATTCACCCAGGATAAACACAACAAACATACGAAAAGGGAAAGACTAGGATACAGATAGCAGTCCTTAGACTGTGGCACTTCTGGAAACCTGCCAGACAGACATTGCAAGGGTTCTCTCCACTAGGGTAGGAATGTTCCTTTATCGGGCCCCAATTTGATCCATGGTAACCTGCCCCCAACACACACACACACACACACACACAATGCATTGTTTTGTATGGTCCTTAGCTCCACCTTCTAGAGTTCTAGACGGGTTCTTTTCCACAATCCCCCTTGTCCTGATCTTTTTTTTCTTTTTTTTTGAGTTGGAGTCTCACTCTGTCACCCACACTGGAGTGCAGTGGCCACTTCTGGCCACCGCAGCCTTGACCTGCTGGGCTCCGGCGATCCTTCTGCCTCAGCCTTCCAAGTAGCTGGAACTATAGGCGCGCGCTACCACGCCCAGCTAATTTTTTGATTTATTGTAGAGATGAGGTCTCACCAAGTTGCCCAGGCGGGTCTTAAACCCATGGGCTCAGGCAATCCACTCACCTCAGCTTCCCCAAGCAAGGGATTACAGGCTGAGCCACCTAGCCCGACTTGTCCTGATCTTAAGTGAGCATTGGAGAACATGTTCTCCTTGGAGTTTGAGCAGTTTTCTCAGCCTACTTCCTGCTCACCAAAGGTTGAGGCCCCAGCCTCACTTCAATTCTATTAATAGTTTCCTTTAGCCCTGACAGATATTTTGGCATCTCTCCCAAACATTTAGTCAGCTTCTTCTGTATATTTGATTCAAGTCTCCTTGTGCCATACTCATAGCTACTGTACTTTCTGAGACACCACTTTCTATTTTCTTTCTTTCTTATGGTACATTGAGCCAGCCAGGCTTTGTCGTGGGAAGACTTGTACTATTTTGTCCAACTGGAAGTATTCACCAGGTACCACTTTCATCTATTCAGAGGTTTTAATCAGAGGTGTGACAGTCATATCCTTGATTTGATCCTTGCCACAAGGTTGAGTTCTAATCAGCCATTGTTACTCATCTCAGTTTTGTTTTTTCATGAATAAAGATAAACATCAGTTATAAACACATGCACCAGTATTCCATTTTTTTTAGCCTTTTCCACCAGAGCTACACATTTCTTTTTCTTTTTCTTTTTTTGAGTTGGAGTCTCTCTCTGTCACCCAGGCTGTACTGCAGTGGCACGCTCACGGCCACTGCAGTCTCAACCTGCTGGGCTCAGGTGATCCTTCTACCTCAGCCTTCCAAGTAGCTGGAACTACAGGCACACACCACCATGCCTGGCTAACTTTTTAATTTATTGTAGACATGAGGTCTTACCAAGTTGCCCAGGCTGGTCTCGAACCTGTGGGCTCAGGCAATCCTCTCACCTCAGTTGGGATTGTAGGCATTAGCCACCACACCTGGTCATAGACAAATTTCTAGGGTATATTACCTGCCTTCCGTGTTTTACCATATCATCACAGGAATTGTGCCAACCGTTTCACTCCTGTGGCTATAAATCACCATCTCCATGGATTCTACAATACCGCTCCCTTTGTTGTGTACTACCTAGTCTCAGAGCCAATGCCATTTATTTAAGGTTTTTATTCTAGTAACATTTCCATTCTGGCAATAATTTCGATATTAGTCAAGATTAGTTCAGGGTTCCTCCAGCAAGAAATATCAAAATCTCAGTGGCTTGAAACAATAAAAGTTTAATTCTTACTCATACTACGTATCCATTATGGAATGGTTAGGGGAGGTCTGTTCATTGAAGTCACTCAGGGACCCACACTGACTGTGTGTCCACTATTTTTAATATTGCAGATTACTGTGTCAGAAGGGGAAAAAAGAGTTCTAAGGGTCTTGCTTTCTTAAGCATAGAAGTGACTCATATCACTTCTGCTCATAACTAATAGGTCAAAATTAGTTACATGACATAACCCAACTCTCAGGAGGACAGGAAGAGCAATTCTCTCTTGTTTCCCAAGAGGTAGACAAAAGGAAATATTTGTTAAATACCATGAATATCTATCAAAATAGGAAAACAAAAAAGACAATTAAAATGTTTGTGATAAGTGCTATAAAGGGGGAAAACTAGCCCATAGGATAGAACTAACTGGGGAACCTATTTAAAGCGGATGTTCTAGGAAGTCTCTTTGAAGAGGTCACATTTGCATTGAGCCATCAAGGGTCAGAAGGAATGAGCAAGCATTAGAAGAACATTCCAGGCAGGAAACAAGAAGTGTAAAGACCTAGAGTGGAATGAGATTGGTCTTTCCTGAAACTGAGAGAAGACACATTTTGAAACAATGCTGGCAGGAGGGAGTACTATGAGATAGGAAATACCATTAAGTGTCAGAGCACAGAGGGCCCCGAAAGCCACAGAAAATAATTAGAATTTTATTCTACCTGCAGTACAAAGCCACTGGAAGGTCTTAGACAAGGAGTGTATAATTGAGTTGTGTTTTAAAAGACTAACACTCAATGTGGGGAATTATCTAGGAAAGGATAAGAGTGAAAATGGGATACCAGCTGGGAGGCTATCACAGTAGTGTAGACAGAGATAACAGTGGGTGGGGGGATATGGGGTAGGAGTGAGTAGTGAAGATAGAAAGAAGTGAATAAATTTAAGATATTTTTAAGGATTTACTAATGGATAAGAGAGAGAGAATGAGAATGGGAAGACCGTGTTTCTGGTTTTAGTGACAGGGTGATTGGCGGTTCCATTTACAGAGCCAGGGAAGTATAGGGGACAATCAGGTTTAGGAGACCAGGTCCTATCTTGGACATATTAAGTTTGAGACATTCAAATGGGTCCGAAGTTAAAAATAAG
This sequence comes from Tarsius wallacei, assembly GCA_963574415.1. Lineage (NCBI taxonomy): Eukaryota > Metazoa > Chordata > Mammalia > Primates > Tarsiidae > Tarsius > Tarsius wallacei. The sequence continues at coordinate 13,750 of CAUYQG010061744.1, read as the reverse complement.
AATGAATTGCATAGGAAAAGTATCGTTAAAAATATAAATCAGGAGCTCTCCACATAATATAAACTTAGAGATCACACAGGTGGGAGTATAAGCTGGAGAAGAGATGGGAACTCCAGAATTTGCCCAATTCCTCCTTGAGACTTTTTTCCAGAAATGCATCATTTTGGCATTTGTATTTCAAATTGTCAGGTAGCAAAACTAACAAGAAACAAATAAGTAAAATAAGTAAAATACATAACAATCTAGGTAGCTGTTAATATTTGGAGCAATTTCTTTTTATTTAAAACCTATTTGCTATTTCTAAATGACAGCAAAAAAATAGTTATTGAACACTATTGATATCCTCATTTTACACACATGGAAAATGGAAGCAGAGCAGGGTTCAGTAACATGCCCAAGATGACACAAAATTAGCAAGGGGTGAATCCTGGATTCGAAAATAAGTAATCTGGTTCCAGAGTCTGTGTTAGTAACCCCTATAACTATATGGCAATTGTAATAAAGTAGCTCAGTTGCTCAGTTTGTTTAGTGGGTCATAAATAAAATACTTTATATATATAATCATTCCAATAAGAGTTTGTATTGGGTCTCTCTATGTTTACCTGTACATATCTGTATCATTAGGGTTGTATGGTACAAGTTACCTGGTGGCTGTGCCCTATGGCATTATACCCAAACCTTAGGAAGAATAAAATTGACTTCTCCAGAAAGGCCTTGTAGCTTCAAACCATTAAAAACAAACACAGAATTTTAAAAATGCAAATTGTATCAAGTAGTTTAGGTTGTTCTGCTTGGTTGCATCAAATCAAATTCCTAGCCCTGTATGACACACTAAAATTATATTGTAGTTGTTAAGTGTTGAAGATTTCCTTGAGGGCAGGAATAGCTTTATTTCATCTTTTTTTTTTTTTTTTGGAGTTGCAGTCTCACTCTGTCGCCCAGGCTACGGTGCACGGCCACCACAGCCTCGACCTGCTGGGCTCAGGCCATTCTTCTGCTTCAGTCTTCCAAGTAGCTGGAACTACAGACGTGCGCCACCACGCCCAGCTAATTTTTTTATTTATTGTAGAAACGAGGTCTCGAACCCGTCAGGCAATCTTCTCGCCTCCACCTCCCAAAGTACTGGATTGCAAGCGTGAGCCACGGCGCCCACCTCATTCTGGGTGCCTATCAGAGTCCAACATGCGAGAGCCCAAGCAACTGTGGATAGTAGAGGCGGACGAGGGAAGAAAAGAAGGAAGAAATTCAAATCAAACACTTCTACTAGCCATTTTTAGGTGAGCAAATGTTCTCCAAGATTATGGGTTTTGTTTTTTTTTTTTTTTTTAAGTTTTTCCCATTTACGGTGGCACAGAAAGGTCCTAACATTCTACCTGAGATGCTCTAACTCCTTCCTCGAGCTCTAACTCTCCTGACCTCTTTGGACCCCAGCATTCACCCTTCGGCCCCGCCTACCCGCCCCCGGCTCCGCCCCTTCACCCCAGCCCAGCCACTGCGTCTGCGCACCAGTGGCGCTCGCGCCCGGGCGGGAGGAAGGGGTCCAAAGGGGAGTGTTCTGCGAGGGGAAGAGGAAGAGGAAGTTGGGGGAGGGTCTTAGCTGGGAGTGAACCGGAAGTGTAATTGCTCCTGCTCCTCCTCGGCCAGGCGGAACCCGCTCTGCTGGGCCCGGTGTCCGCCAAGGAACTTTCTTTCTCCTGCCGGATCATTCGCCGCGGCCAGCCGCCTCGCCCGCCTGGCAGCCTAGCCCACCTTCCCGTCTCCTCTCCCCGGCGGGGCCCGCTTGCCGCCGTCTCGCCTGCTGGCCGCCTGCCGTCGCAATGTGCGACAAGGAGTTCATGTGGGCCCTGAAGAACGGGGACCTGGATGAGGTGAAGGACTACGTGGCCAAGGTGCGGGGGACGCGGGCTCGCGGGTGGGCGAGGAGGCAGCGGGGATCCGCGCCGGCGGGGTGGGGGCCGGAGCATACTTCCTGGACGGTGCCGGCACCGGAGGCCGGCGTCTGGGGCTCCCAACTGGAGGAGGGCCCGGGGACTTGGCGGCTTCTGTCAGGTAACCGCTGTGTCGACGTGGCGGGGCTCTTGGTGCTGTCCCGACCCCTGGTGAGGAGGAGTGGTGTCCGGCCCTGCGGACCCTCCCTCTGAGTTCGGCTCTCTTCTGCGCCAGGGTTACTTCGGTCCTTCTCTCGACGAGGTAAATCTCCATCTTGGACCTGCCGGTTAATGAAGTAACTCAAGTGACTAGGCCCAGAGGGACGTTTTCTTTAACTTGGGGCCTGGTATGAATTTACGGAACTCTTTGACCGTGAAAGACTCCCCAAAATAGCAGAGTTAAAATTCTGAAACTCAGTGTCACCTCACTGTTGAGTCCTACCTTTGGGTGTGGCCTTTTTCATTTCCCCCCCACACCCACAACAAATGCGTATTTGCTTCAAGTGGCGAGGTCATCAACCGGCATCTGGGAGCACGTAAGACATCTGAGAAGTTTTTAGACATGGTGTTAACTTTTACTCCATCCTTCGTCCTGATTCCATTTTAAATGATTAAGTGTGTAATAAACAGTAATGCAGTTTAGTCACAGTGTATTTAGGGGTAAAATCATGATGAAGAAAGCCAAACTCAAACCTAAGCCCAGAATATAAAACTGAATCCACATTGTGGGAAACTTAAGATTCCGTGCCAGCCTGCCTTTGGATCCTGAAACGGTGCCTTTGGTAATGATGAGAGAACGTAACATGTGATTTTAATTTGGTGATAATCTAAGAAGAAATCTTCCCCCTCCCCCCCAAAAAAGTACAATTTTCCGGCAACCCTGGAGGACAGCTTGCCTTCTAATAGTGTGAGAATCCAGGCTGGCTTTTAATTCTTCAAAGTATATGAGTGGTGGTGTGCCGCTGCTGGTTTTGCTTCACAGGTCTTTTAAGAAGCAGGTAAGCAGAAGCGGAGTTTCTTAAAACACACAGGATTGTGCAGGTCAAGCCCCTGATAGTTTTTACTCTGTTTAATTCCATTACAATTTAGACTTTCTGGATGCAGCTTATCTGCTTAGTTGTTACTTGCAATGGACTTTTAGGACAGGCTGTCCTCTATTCACTGCCTTCTCAGCTGGTAGCAGACTGAAACCTGATGTACTGGCTGTTTCGATGTAAGGTTGAAGGGTGGAAATTACTTGGTACACTAACCAGTGGTGGGACACTGCAGCACTGGGAGTGAGTGGGCTTTTGGTTTCCTGTCATAGTGGAACCTAGATTATTTTGTATACTTGTACAAAAAGCTGGTAAGTACTAACCAAACTTACAGCTACAGACATAATGCAATTTATGTAGTGTTTTCCTGATACGTTATTTTGTATCGTCCTTGTGAGTCTTGTGAAGTAAATTCTATTAATAGTTCCATTTTACAGATTACTGAGATGCAGGGTACTTAAGAAAAGAATGCAAAGGTACAGAGATAATAGTGAAGAAAGAACTCAACTGCTAACTCCAAAACTGAAAATCCTTAACTGCCCCATGCAGTTTCACAATCTAAGATCTAATTGTGAAAGCATGTAATACCAAGATATCTAATAGGCTGTTCCCAAGGTCCACATTCAGGCAGGTAAACTGTGCACGAAGAATTGTCAATCACACAAAACATTTATGTGAAAATATGTGCATTAGCGCCTTTTTTTTTGAGTCGGTGTCTTACTCTGTCCCCAGACTGGAGTGCCGTGGCACACTCATGGCCACCACAGCCTCAACCTGCTGGACTCAGGTGATCCTTCCAAATAGCTGGAACTACAGGCACACGCTACCACGTCCAGCTTATTTTTTGATTTATTGTAGAGATAAGATCTTACCAAGTTGCCCAGGCTGGTCTTGAACCCCTGAGCTCTGGTAATCCTCTCGTCTCGGCCTCCCAAAGTGCTGGGATTACAGGCTTCAGCCACTGCACCCGGCCCATTAGCATATTTATTAAACGATGGATTAATTTATTTTCAGGTGGTTTTAAAATTAGGTTATTATGTTCTGGGTTTTTTTCCTTATTACTATCATACTGTCTACTCTTTGTTAACAAAAATGTGCATAAGGAGGATAGACTTTGACAGAAAAGCCAAAGGAAGTGTTGAGAATTGGACTATCCAGAAAGATATGACATAATGTAATTTCTGTGCACAGACCATTGAGCTTTATCTTTCCCATTTTTTATTGAGTAACAGATTTCTTGAGAGATGTTTTACTTTGTCAATGAGAAATAGTAAGACAAACAACACTAGCACTGAAGTTTTTACTGACTGTGCTCCCTTTTGGTGCCTATTCAGATTCTCGGGTCCTCATTTTTTGTAGTTCTGCTCTGCGGCCATCTTCCCTGTTTGTTCACTGACTCACCTTTTTCATCCATCAGTTTATGAACATTTATTCTGAGTTTACATAATATGTGTTTTTTGAGTAGGTATGGACAAAGACTTAAAATCAGAGCTATGATTCTATTTAAATTATTGTCTGTGTTCCTGTGAGGATCTCAGGAACATAAGAATGTTAACATAAGAATGTTATCTCTGGGTGCAATGGCTCAAGCCTGTAATCCCAGCACTTTGGGATGCCAAGGCAAGAGGATTGCCTGAGACCAGAGGTTTGAGACCAGCCTGGGCAACTTGGTAAGACCTCGTCTTGACAATAAATCAAAAAATTAGCTGGGTGTGGTAGCACGTGCCTATAGTTCCAGCTACTTGGAAGGCTGAAGTAGAAGGATCACCTGAGCTCAGCAGGTCGAGGCTGCAGTGGCCGTGAACATGCCACTGTACTCCAGACTGGGCAACAGAGTGAGACTCCAACTAAAAAAAAATTAAAGAATGTTATTAGTCAGAGAAGCATTTTAGTATTTTTCTTTTTTTTTTCTTTTTTTAAGAGTTGAGGTCTTACTCTGTTTCTCAGGAGAAGTGCGGTAGCGCAATCATATCTCACCCTCAAACTGGGCTCAAGCAATCCTCCTGCCTCAGCCTCCCAAATAATTAATACTACACACTTGTGCCACCACCACGCCCAACTGATTTTTAAAAATTTTTTGTAGAGACAGTGTCTTGCTGTGTTGCCCAGACTATTCTTAAACTCCTGGCCTCAAGGCATCCTCCTGCCTGGGCCTCCATGCCCAGCCTATTTTTTCTTTTTAAAGTAATATTTTTAAAAATCAGTAATTATGCCATTCTACTTGCTTCTGACTTCTCTATTGAAATTTGAAGTGTAGATACACATAAATTGTTGATTTTAGATGAGTTCTTGAACTCTCTCCTCCTCTCCCCTCCCCCTTCCCCTCTTCCCCTCTCGCTCCCAGTACTCACTCTCGCTCATTTACTTTTTAAATAAACTGTATTTTCTAATTAAAAAAAAAAGAAAATTGTGTTTCAAAATGGATATGGCAGTACTTAGAGAAGAATTTCGAGTTCTATATTAAATGTTCATCTGTAACTTTAAAATGATATCTAAAGCAATTTTAAAGTCTTTCAGCACTGCATGTTGGCTTCTTGACTGACGTAAAAACCACATTTAGTTTTTGTCCATTTTTATTGTACACCTTTCAGGTCCCAAACACTTTACTAGGTTGGGATAATAGTGAAGAAATTGGACACAGTGGTCAGGAAACTTAAGCATCTATATTTAGCAGACCTAAAAAAACTTTCAGATTTTTAAAGTAGTATGCAAATTATAAATCACATCTTACTTGCATAAAATTCAGTTGTCCAGTAGGAAGACAAGTGGAAGCCAGAAAATAAAGGTGTTCATGAGCAGCCATAACATATTCATAGCCCGTTTTTATCTGTATGCTTTCTCTGAGTGATATTATTTTTGCCGCTGTCTTCTATTTTTGCCTTTATGTTAATTTCTCCCATTGGAGCTATTTCTGGCCTCACCTGTGCTTCACACTGCTTAATGGATAGCTCTGTTCAGACAAATTCCAAATTGAGCTATTTTCCTCTCAAAAACTTTTTAAAATATTGAATAGTAATTGGGGGATTTTTCTAGCTCTCAGAGGGTTATCAAAACCGACTTCTTCGTCTCTGGCATCCATTCCTTAATCTCCATTCTTATTCCCAGTACTTTATAGATTAGTTGCTGTTTTGTTTTGTTTTTTGTTTTTTTTAAGGCCTGGACTGTATTTTCCTTGACTGTAATCCACTCCCTACCATAAAGGTCAGTTTACACAGTTTAGCTAGAGGGCTTTCTATAATGTGAATGTAAGCATGTTACCTTTTACGAACAACCTCCTCACTGGCCTTAAAATACCTTTGTGATTCCTCATTACTTATTTAAAAAGGGCCAACTCCTCCTTGGTATAGGATACTAGGCTGTCATGGTTTTGTCCAGCCTGCCTTTCTAAACTTGCCTTTCTGCAGGCACTCTGCTCCAGACTCTACTATGCTTTCTCTTATCGATCTTTACATGTGCTCTCTCATCCTCCTCCAATTCTGCTCACCTTAACCTGCTGGACTCCTATTTATTCTCTTAGCATAAATACCACCTCTTCCAGAAAAACATTTTGACTTCTAATAGAGTGCTGCTTCTTTTACTGTTTCACTTACCAAATTGCTGAGATTTTGTTTACATCTGTCTTCATTAGGCTTTGAGCTTCTGGAGGGTAGATTACTATACTTTTTTCATCTTTGTATCTCCAGTATAATGCCAAAGAGTTTCACCCATTAAAAACATGCTCCTAGTAAAGAATTTTTTATTCTTTTTTTTTTTTTTTTTTTTTTGAGTTGGAGTCTCACTCTGTTACCCAGGCTGCAGTGCAGTGGCACGCTCACGGCCACCGCAGCCTCAACCTGCTGGGCTCAGGCGATCCTTCCACTTCAGCCTTCTAAGTAGCTGGAACTACAGGCATGCGCTACTACACCCGGCTAATTTTTTATTTATTGTAGAGACAAGGTCTTGCCAAGTTGCCCGGGCTGGTCTCAAACCCGCAGGCTCAGGCAGTCCACTCAACTCGGCCTCCCAAAGTGCTGGGATTACAGGCTGAGCCACCGAGTCTGACCAGAATTTTTTATTCCTAGCTATAATTTCCAATTACTGGATGATGTATGTTGCCAGATACTAGAAAGCATTCTGCAAGATGTTTTACATAGGTCAAACTAAGTTTTCATTTGCTTTTTGCCGGTGTTTCAAAATAGGTAATACCCCCCTTTTTTTTTTTTGAGTCAGGGTTTCTCTCTGTCACCTCAGGCTGGAGTGCAGTGGCACGCTCATGGCCACTGCAGCCTCAACCTGCTGGACTCCTTCCGCTTCAGCCTTCCTAGTAGCTGGAACCACAGGCGCATGCCACCATGCCCAGCTAATTTTTTTGATTTATTGTAGAGACAGGGTCCCGCCAAGTTGCCCAGGCTGGTCTCGAACCCCTGGGCTCAGGCAGTCCCCTCACTTCCACCTCCCAAAGTGGTGGGACTACAGGCGTGAGCCACCATGCCTGGCAGTATTCTTTTATTTTAAGGATGGATAAACTAAGGCTCAGAGAACTTAAGTAACTTAACAAGATCACAAAGTAAGTAGCATAACTGGCATTTAAACCCAGAAGCCAATTCTGAATCTATAGCATACATATATGTATCAGTCTTCTTTGAAATGGTTATCTGATTTTCTTAGCAAACAGCAGCTTAGAAATCAGTACACTAAGAAAGGGAGAAAGGGGCTTATAAGAAGCAGGCACAACCAATTAGCTCTGACTGAATGAAGCGGAAAGTGACTACTATTTTTTTAAAAATTTAAGTGTGACAATTTGGAATAATTAGCATAGGGACAACTCTGTAAACCTGAATTCTCATCAGAGACTATTTTTGCTCATAGAAGAAACTGATAGCTTGTGAAAGGCTTTGTATTCACTCATCAACATCAAGCCATGAGCATTGTTAGTTAATGTTAACCCCATTTTGGCTCTTTAGATTTTAGAGGCAAAGATTAAATAACTTGCCCAAGATCATGAAGTTCTTGAGTGGTGAAGCTGAAACTTCAACCCAGTTCATTGGGTTCTGCCAAGCTTCACAGCTCCTTGCTGTTAACCACTTCAGCGTACCCTTGATCTTCATTTCTCGATAATGCCAGGTAACTCAGGGGGTACTATATGACAGTGTATAAGTATTAAAAACAAAGAATCACAGCAGGATGGTAATTATCCATTGAGACTACTTGGAGGTGAGCTTTGTGGTAGATTTTGGGGATTAATGCCCTTACAGGTGAATGCTTTTACAGGTGACTTACAGTTTTTTTGTTTGTTTGTTTTGTTTTTTTTTTTGAGTTGGAGTCTCACTCTGTTGCTCAGGCTGGAGTGCAGCGGCACAGTCGTGGCCACCACAGCGTCAACCTGCTGGGCTCAGGTGATCCTTCCGCCTTAGCCTTCCAAGTAGCTGGAACTACAGACGTGCGCTGCAACACTCAGCTAATTTTTTGATTTAGTGTAGAGATGAGGTCTCACCAAGTTGCCCAGACTGGTCTTGAACCCCTGAACTTAGGCAATCCTCTCGCCTCTACCTCCCAAAGTGCTGGGATAACAGACTTGAGCCACCGCACCCGACCAGTTTATATTGTTAAGTAGCCACTTATAATCTCCAGCAGGTCTGATATATGTACTCACTTGTTTACATGTACTTCTATTTCACTTGCTGTGAAATAGAAACCCAGTCTCTAACTTCCCTTTCTCTGTGGTTTTCTTTCCCTCTCTAGCCCCCATTCTAATTACATCTAGGTGCCTTTGTCACCCTAAGCATCAGTTGTTCACCATGTGAAAGGATAGGATCTCTTCAACCTGAGAAAGGTGTCAGCTCAAATCTTTAGAAATTGCAAGACTAACTGAGATCACTTTCACTTTCCTAATAAAATAGTCCATTTAAAAGAGGCCCTGATTCAATCTATCATGCATTTATTGGTTTTAGGAATCTTCTCTTTTTTTTCTTTTTTACATTGTGATTTTTTTTTTTTTTTTAATTATAAAATGTATCATTGTGTGTTGCCCTTTTTACAGCAGGGCTGTTCCCTCTAATATAATATTCTTTGTTGCCCCATCCCATCTAATTGTTAAATTTCTGCTTATGTCTAAAGTTTTATGTTCATGTCTTTTGTTCTGCCTAGCATTCCCTGACTGTGTGATTTATCCCTTGTTGGTGATACCTAATATAGAACTTTTTTATTTTATTTATGCTCTATTGTGGAGTTTCTTAAATTTGCAGGCTTATGATCGATTCAGAAAGCAAGCATCACCTTGTGTAAAATATAAGTGCCCTCAGTAGATACAGAAACTTCAGCATAGATATTTTTCTTCCTATTATGCTTTTAGTCTTTTTTCTTTAAATATACTTTTTAATAAAGGAAGATCTTTTTTTACATTAGAAGATAAGTATTCTTTTTTTTTTCTTTTGAGTCAGTCTCTCACTCTGTCACCCAGGCATGAGTGTAGTGGCAGGCAGCCTCTACCTGCTGGGCTCAGGCAATCCTTCCACCTCAACCTTCCAAGTAGCTGGAACTACAGGCATGTGCCACCACGCCTGGCTAGGAAGATAAGTATGCATTCAGATGTTCCTAAGCTATGTAAAGTGCTTTGTTTTTGAGATTCTAAACATTTTCCTTTCATTAGTGCAGATAATTAAAAGTTTAATAAGTTAAATCTGATTTAAATTATAAAAATAATATGTGCTTGTTATGTTAAAAAAATTAAAGCTGTATTGAATACAATAAACTAAAACGAAGTGCCCCATTCCCCAACTAGGTAGTTGATTTCTTTAAAATATAAAATTTATTTAGTATTTCTAAGACAAAAAAAGTATAAACAAGACAAAAATTGGTCTGTAGTTTTACTACCTAGTTAATTCCTATTCACCGTCAAAAAGTAAAATTAGACTGGGCACAGTGGCTCACGGCTGTAATCCCAGCACTTTGGGAGGCCAAGGTGAGAAGATTGCCTAAGCCCTGGGTTCGAGATCAGCTAGAAGTACAGGCACATGCCACCACACCTGGCTAATTTTTTTATTTATTGTAGAGATGAGGTCTCACCAAGTTCCCTAGACTGACCTCGAACCCACAGGCTCACGCAGTCCTCCCGCCTTGGCCTCCCGATATGCTGGGATTATAGGTATGAGCCACGGTGCCCAGCCTGCCCTCTTTCTTAATAGTGCATAGTATTCCCTTTTATGGATTTGTTTTAACTATTCCTCTATGATAAACAATTTGTTTCCAGTTTATTTTTGCAATTAAACTACTATAGTGATCATCTTTGTATGTATACCTTGACATCTTTTGAGAAGGTATGTGCTTTAGCCTCCTGATGAGTTTCGTTGACTTCGTTGACTTAGGCACACATTGGCACATTGGCAGGGCATGATACTGATGGTTCTCACACCATCGACAGCACTTCAGACTTTCCGTTTTTGCCATTTGGATAGGTGAATAATGATTTTTTGCTCTGATTTGCATTTCTTTAATGAGAAGGTGGAGCATTTTATCAGAACTTTATTAGGCACTATATTCTTTTCCTCAAATTTCTTGTTTATCTCTTTTCTTCATTTTTCTGTTAGGTAGTAGTTGGTCTGTTTTTTATTGGTTTAAATGAACTCTTTATAAATTAAGGAAATTAATTATTTATTATGTTTTGGAAATACTATTCCAGTTGGTCTTTAGACTTCACTTAGGTTTTTGTTCTACAATAGTCATTACTTTTTATTGGCTAAATATATCAGTTTTTTGCTTTTTTATGACTTTGATTTTGTGTTCTGTTTACAAAGACTTGTTTCTTTTCCTCTATAAAATTACAAAAAAATTTGTCTTTCCAGACTTATTTTTTTCTCTCTCATTTTACACATTTTATCCTTCTGTTACATATTTTGAAGGCATGAAATAGGACTGTGGTTTGTGTTTTTTAACTGTCAATTCTTATACCATTTATTAAATGAATCCTCTTTCATAATAATTTGATCCATCTTGAACATAAACAGATTTCTTACTCTTTTTCTATTCAGACTAAACTGTTTTAATGATATGTAACTTCACAGTATGTTTTAGTATGAGGTAGAGCCACTTTCCCTCTTAAATTCTCTTTAGAATTTTTGCAGATGGTTCATTTATGATTTTTTTCCTTTTTTGGGTATAATCTCAGGGAAAATATGGGAATGATAAGAACATATATCTTAGGGTTAAACTTTTTTCTGGACTGCTAGGATCATGTGATCTGAAGAACATAATTCTTTAACTTTTAATTCTTTATGAATTATGTTAGCATGGGAGAATGTGGTACACAATGAGAATGTGTCATACTGAAGTATTGAAAACAAATTGTGTTTAGATAATCAACTCACAGCAGAATTAATAATTAATAGTTACTTTATAGTATTACATCAAAGGCCACTTTGTATAAGAAATATGGCTGGATGTAATTTTTTTTAACTGTGTGTTGACTGTATGAATAATTCTGATAAGCTTGGAAGCTTGATTTTTTTTTTCCCCCATTCTGCAGAAAATTACAAGTATAGAATGGAGCTGTGAGTGCTGAAAACAATGAGGAAAGGAACTAAAATATAAGAAACTGACCCAAGAAATGAAGGGCAAGGAGCCATACTTACCTTAAAGTTTCAGACGCCCAGACAAAAATTAGTATGTATTAGTGTAACCTTGAAGAGAAGTTTAAATTTGGTTACTTTTCCCGTTTTGTTTTTTTAATTATAGTTATTATTTTAGAGTTGTGTTGTACAAGTGAGGATTTACTACATAAGAAAGTTGCATGCAGGTGAAGTTTGTCCTTCTAGCTGGCCCTTTCTTCCCCAATAGTAGACCAAATACCCAGCATGTCACCACATGCTCCCCTCTGTCCTCCTTTCCTACCTTCCCTAGCAGTGTCCAACATCTGCCAGTCCCACCCTTGTGCTTTTCTGACCAGTGATCTGGGCCCACATATGAGTGAGAACATCTTTTTCTGTATTTATTGTATCAGAGGGAAGATTTCTATTTCACAAATATAAAATAGTGGACATTTTGATACTTGGGTCTAAACTAGGTATCTGAAAAATACTGAAAAATTTAGGTATAAAAAAATTGTGGGTAATAAACACTTTACCCATAGTACAGTAGATGCTCATTATAACACTATCCTTTGGGAATTTGGAATTACATTATCGGTGCAACTGTAGTGTAGAGGCTAAACGTGTTGGCTTTGGAGTTATACCTTCCACATCTGGCTCTCTTACTAATTAGAGGACTTTGGGTGAGTTAGTTAACCCCTCAATACTTGAATTTCTTCAACTGGTAACCTGGGAATGATAATAATACCTACTTAATATATATAAGCCTGGCATGTGGTGAGTGCCAATAAATATTGGCTACTGTTACTGATCATGATTGTCATAAACTTTTTAGAAGCAAAATTAGTACTTAAAGGTCATCTAATCCAACTTCCTTATTTTATAAGTGAGGAAAAATTAAACGTTAAAGGTGTTGACTAGAATCATTCTGCTAGTTGGGATTAGGATTTAAATTCCATTTTCCCGAAGAGTCTTTTTCACTACACCTTTGTGTTTCCTGATGAAGTACCTTAAGCTAGTTAGCTGTTACCTCTAATATAATATTCTTTGTTGCCCCATCCCATCTAATTGTTAAATTTCTGCCTATGTCTAAAGTTTTATGTTCATGTCTTTTGTTCTGCCTAGCATTCCCTGACTATGTGATTTATCCCTTGTTGGTGATACCTAATATAGAACTTTTTTATTTTATTTATGCTCTATTGTGGAGTTTCTTAAATTTGCAGGCTTATGGGCTTCTAACTTGACTGATAAGTTACTGGACTTAAATTGTAAAAGAGTGGCATAAGAAACTCAAATTTTGGTCTGTAAAATATGTCTTTAGGTTTGGAATATTCAGAAAGAGTTTTGTCTTTTTTATTTTATTTTACTTTGTGGATTCTTACTCTGTCGTCCAGGCTGGAGTGCAGTGGCACACTCACGGCCACCCACCCCAGTGTCAACCTGCTGGGCTCCGGCGATCCTTCTGCCTCAGCCTTCCAAGTAGCCAGAACTACAGGCGCGCTATCACACCTGGCTAATTTTTTTGATCTATTGTAGAGATGAGGTCTCACCAAGTTGCCCAGGCTGGTCTCAAACCCTCAGATTCAGGCCATCTACTCGCCTCGGCCTCCCAACGTGCTGGTAATACAGGCTGAGTCACTGAGCCTGGCCAATAAATCACATTTCTGTTAATCAGTCTGAATTGTTTTCTGTTGGTTGAAATTAAGAGCCCTATATTAATTTTCACCTGCTGATCTCTCATGTGTTTGTTGAAGATAATAGCTTTGTATTCTCTGTAATTATCACATTGCCTGTTATCTGCCATACAGTTTAGTTAAATTTGTATTTAATTGGTATTTGCAGAAACTAGCCCTTCCTTTGTTGTTTTCAAAGCTGGTTTACCCCCTTGAAACAGATGTTCTTAGAATAAATGATGTTCTTTCATCATTTATAGCTCTAAGTTTTCACTCCTGGTTGTTTTAAATTCAATGAACTTTTTCCAACTTTTCCACACTATTGGTATGACAGTAGTTATATTAATTAATATAACACCATCTTCCACATGTAACCTTTCATGACCATTTTAGAATTTCAATTAAGAATTTTTTTTTTAGCCGGGCTCGGTGGCTCAGCCTGTAATCCCGCGCCTTTGGGAGGCTGAGGTGAGTGGATTGCCTGAGCCCGCGGGTTCGAGACCCGCCTGGGCAAGCAAGACCTCATCTCTACAATAAATCAAAAAATCAGCCGG
>CAUYQG010061743.1:0-10288 GCA_963574415.1 Tarsius wallacei | reverse complement strand
GGAAGAGGGGTTTGGAGGAGGAAGCACATATGCATGTGGGACAATGGGAGGAAGAGAAGTTGTAGAGGAGGTGGCGGATGCTAGCATGAGCTGGGGGTGGAGGTTGGAGGGATTACAATTAAGGCAAAGGTGGGGGTGTTCACGGAGGTGAGAAAAGGACTGAATGTAGGGAGTCTCTAACTGCCGTTTTGAACGCTCACAGAAATTATATTGGTCCCAAATGATATCGAGATTTAGGGACCCTTGAGGGGGCCACTGGTTTTGGTTATCTAAGGGATATGTTGGCCAATCCTGTGTGCAGAGGTGAATTAGGCGTTTGGGTTTGATATTGGGGATGAGTGACAGTGTAGAGAGATTATTTAAGAGGCATTTAAGGGGGGAATCGGCAAGCAGGGATGACAAGCCTCCCATAGCGGGACAGGCAGACTAGACGGGGCGTCCCCCGAAGAGTCAGCTGTGTGAGGAATGTGGCTGTGGCAAAGTCTGTCACCACAGAGGTTTGGCACAACCAGGCTTCTCCTAGAGAACCAAGGGGTCAAGTCACCTAGTGCTAGGAATTTTTTAAAACAGACAGAGAGCACTTGACTGAGCGGTGGATAGGAGGGTGTTCGAGATTCCTGCTGGTCAGACAGAAATGGGAGTCCTGCAGGGTCTGCTGTGGGCCAATAGACATGGGAGCCTTTGAGGTCTGCTGTTGCCTGACAGATGTGGGAGCCCTGGGGAAGTGGGAACCCTATGGGGTCCGCTGTAGGCCAGCAGACATGGGAGCCTCTGAGGTCCGCTGCTGCCCGACAGATGTGGGAGCCCTGGGCAAGTGGGAACCCTACAGGGTCCGCTGTAGGCCAGCAGATGTGGGAGCCTCTGAGGTCTGCTGCTGCCCGACAGATGTGGGAGCCCCTAGGGTCCGTGAGAGATGGAACAGAAGAGACAGCCTTTTAGGGTCCACTGTGGCCGTGAAGGCCGAGGCGGGGTGTGCTCCCCCTTGCCGAGGACTGGATCCTGAGGTCAGTTCCCTCTGGTAATCCCTGGCAAGTTTCAGGCCTCCTTGTTTGGGGGGCGGCTTACCTATCTGACGATCACGGTGGATGCGGTTCAGGCATTCAAGAGGGTGAGGAAGGTCCAGGAGGGTTGGAGTGGCCACCAGCACCAAATAGGGGTCCCACCCAAGAGCAAGAGGGACTCGCACAAGGGCGAGAGAGACCCAATCCGAGGCATGGCACCAATGAAAGAATTTAGGTGCCAGTAACAACTCCACACCCGTTTGGGACCAAGATATTTATTAAAGTGGCGGCACAGAAAGGGTCTGTAGCCAGAGGGAGCTAGAGGTGGGGGGGAGAGAGAGAGAGAGAGAGGAGAGAGCAAGAGAGAGCGAGAGTAAGAGAGGGAGGGAGAGAGAGATAGGGAGGGAGAGAGGGAGGGAGAGAGAGAGAGAGAGGGAGAGGGAGAGGGGGAGAGAGAGAGCTATGCAGGGAGAGGGCTGTATTTATTAGTTTAGCGAGGGCAGGAAAAGGTTGTGTTAGCATTCTATTGGGTACAGCAGAGTGGAAATAGGTGGACCGAAGTTGTTTCACATTACTATTGGAGGGTACAATGGGGCTGATTTGTCATAGGAGGAGATTGTTGGCTCACAGGTTTGAACTTCGCGCGGAGGGAAACCATACAGGGGGAAGCCGAAACTTAGGGCCTTTGTTCTTTTCATGTGGCCCTGTAGTGTTCAGTGCCATCTTGGAGGGGGGAGGCTTCTGACTGTTCCCTGCACCCTTCATTGTGTGTGTGTTATATTCCCTAGTGTGTACCAAGTTATTGAATAGTGTCTGATACATATTAGAAATCAATCAACAGTTATGAGATGATCAAATTATCTGATAATATATGAATTTTAACATGAAATTATGTAAAATAATGCTATAATGTGATATGTCTTTCTATATCAATTGATGTTTTATTTTTAGTAACCCACATATAACTTCCAAAGTAACAAAAGTAGTGAAAAGTTTATGTGTGCTAATTGTTTACAGATTAAATTTAACTCTAAAATGGAATTAGCCTAGAGTTTTAGGTGAAAAAAATACATGATTTCATCTCTGTAGGACTATAAAAAGATATGAAAAGGTTAAGATTCTTAAAGAAGCACACACACACCTGTCTGGCTATAAACAGAACCAAAAACAAATTATAAAATAAGAATTAAAGGTAGTGTCAAGTTTTAGAAATTTAACTGCTAAGTATATATCCAAAAGAAAGAAAATTATCATGTATATAATATACCTTCACTAAAAAAATTTTTGCATGAGTATTCACAATAGCAAATATATGATATCAACCTAGATGTTCATCCGTGGCTAAATGGATAAAAAAATACATGGTATATATATATAATGGAATACTATCTGGCCATTAAAAAAATAATAAAATTCTGCCATTCACAGCAACATGATTGGAACTGAAAAACATCATGCTGAGTGACATAAGCCTGGCACAGAAAAAAAAGTATTGCATGTTCTCATTCACATTTTGGAGGTAAAATAATTAATATCATGAAGATAGAAAATAGAATGGTGGTTACCAGACACTGGGAAGAGGAGTTGGAGGAGGGAAATGAAGAAAGATTGATTAATGGGTACAAAAATACAGTTAAGTAGAAGAATACATTTTAGTGTTCAATATCATTATAAAGCAACTATAGTTAATAAACGATTGCATTTTTTAAAAATGTTAAAAGAAAAGATTTGGAATGTTTTCAACACAAAAAATAATACATGGTTGAGATGATGGATATCCTAGTTACTCTGATTTTATCATTAGACATCATCTGCTTGTATTTTAATTTCACATGTATCCCATAAATATGTATGACTATCATGCTTCAGAAAAGTAAATGATTTTAAATAATAGTAGAATTGTTAGTCTTTCTGTATGACATGGCCAATTTGATCACCTGAGTGGACAGTACTAAACTGAATGGAGTAGTAAAATCATTGTTTTTTTTTATAAGAATGCACAGAACTTTATAGCAAGACAGGTAATAAGAACTTTTCCTTTGAATTATAAAAAAAACATAAAATTAAGTCATTATCAAAGAACAAGATTCATTATTAGAAATTAGGAACATAAGGTGTTAATTGTTAGACTCAAATTTACTAGGGAATCTGAATAAGGTGCATTTTAAAAAAACATATTTAAGGCCGGGCTCAGTGGCTCAGTCTGTAACCCAGCACTTTGGGAGGCTGAGGTGAGTGCATTGCCTGAGCCCATGGGTTCGAGACCCAGCTGGTCAACTTGGCGAGACCTCATCTCTACAATAAATCAAAAAATTAGCCAGGTGTGGTAGTGTGCGCCTGTAGTTCCAGCTACTTGGAAGGCTGAGGCAGAAGGATCGCCGGAGCCCAGCAGGTCGAGGCTGCAGTGGCCGGGAGTGGCCACTGCACTCCAGTCTGGGTGACAGTGAGACTCCAACTCAAAAAAACAGAAAACAAACAAAAAACGTATTTAATAAAGTTTAGTGATTATATAACTCTGCTCGTTGTTTAAACATTCCCTCAATTAAATGTGGGTTTATTCGACTTTTTCTACCTACAATCAACTTTAAAGAGGAGGACAGTAAAGCTGCTTTCAGACTAGGTAATCCTCTAGTAAAAGGTGAGGTTTTTAGGGATAAGGAGACAAAGTGTGAATCTACTGTCTATAAGCATTAACAACTACTATGACAACATAATTGAGAATAGTCCTAATGAGCCTTGAAAATGCTTACTAGGAGAATTTTCTCATTAAAGACGAATGATGTAGTTGTCTAAATTATGGCCTAAAAAATCATTCTCACTCGGTTCCTATTTCGGTAGCTCAAGCATGTAGTCTTAGCTACTCAGGAGCCTGAGGTGGGAGAACTTTTTGAGTCCAGAAGATCAAGGCTTGCAGTGAGCTATGAACACACCACTGTACTCCAGCCTGGATAACAGAGTGAGCCCCTATCTCTAAAATAATAATAATAATAAAATCAACCTCTTCCTCTAAAGTGCATAATTTCTCCAAAGAACAATCACCACATGGCCATATTATGCAAAGTTGATAAATTATGAAAGTTTTCTTTCCTGACACCTTTGACTGATACTATGTAAAGAACGATATCACAGTGCTAGAAAACAAGCTATAAATAAACCAATCTAGGATTTTAATAAGATAGACACATACGAAAACAAACAATTTCAAAACAGTAGTATAGTAAATATCTATTATTGTGGAAATTATCACATGAACAAAGTGAAAACCTGCCTGTGTCCAATATCTAAATAATTAGCAGATCACTATTCTACAGTTAATTCAATCAACCCATGCTCATGATTAGAGTTTGTAAAAAAATTATTTTTATTATTATAAACATAGACATCGTTTATAATAATAGTTGCCTTCTGCTGTTCAATTTTACTTTCCTGTATACAATGACTGTCACTGAGTTAAAATTGCCAGAAGATATATAACACGGAAGTTCAATTCTGAGGAGATTAAAAAAACTACATGGCTTGAAAATTCTTTAATTATATTGATGTTCAAAAGAAGTGAATTTTAAACTAATTAAATTATCTTTCATGTTATAGACAGTAATTCTACTTTTGTTATATTTGTTTAATGCCTAGGACACCTGGCATAGCTAAAAATAAATAACATACTATTGCTGATCAGACTGATAAACATGCTTTTACCTTTCAAATAATTTTTGGAGGATGTTAATTAGATAGCTTATTGCAAAAATACTTAATGAGTCCTCATGTGAAGTGGAAATTCTAAGTAGCTTCCTTTTGTGCCTTAATACAGGCTTGATTAGTAGCTCTAAGATAATTATGTTCTCAAGTATTAAAGCAAGAATATTGGGAAAAGATACATTTTAGATGGTAACATAAAAAATATACATGATAAATAGATTCTTTAAAAAATGCATTAGGGATATAGTAATTTTGTCAAAACATGCAAGTCGATTTGAACCATATTAATTATAAATACATTTTCTAATGATTTTGAAAATAATGTGACTAATATAAGGACTTATGCATACTTATCTTTTATAAGTATTTATATACATATGATGATTAATATTCAAATTTTTCTTGGTGCAATTTATAAATAGATACAAATTATTAATGTATATCCACTGAAAAGCATGCTTCATCTTTATATACAGGCAAATATTATCCACTCTTCAAGATCGAATCCATCGAAAGCCTGCAATACCAACAAATTCCCATCTTCAATATGCAGCCTTCTCCAACTTCCCTAGTTGTAAACTAGCAGCTTCATTTCTTTATATATTGCTTCTCTGGTTTCATGAGATATCCATTACATGAAACCCCACCATCACCCAAATTATATTCAAAATGTTGGAAGTACAGGGATGTGATTTTTTTGTCCTGATAAATTATACAGTTTTCAAAAAATATGGTAAAAAATTATGAAGATGAAGTAAGAATCTCTATTCTAGATTGTGTGATGTACCAAAGGGAAGGACTCCTGAATTTCAATTATTAGTTTTAGATATTGACTGCCTTCAAAAATATATGTAAGTGATATTCACATTTTTTAAAATAATAAGATGAACACCATCTGCCCACCCTTCAGGTGAAAAAATGAAGCCATAACAGTATCTTTCTCTGTATTTGATTTTACACTTTGATTTATGTAAATATTAGACCCTCTTCTGTATTTCATATATCATATGACTTTTGTTTTATATTTTCTGTTTCTCTTCTGTCTATAAAGTGTTCTGCATATTTTATTTACATCTTTCACTTATTAAATTTTATCTTCAACTGTGTAATCTGCTACAAAAACTACAATGGCACAATCTTAATTTGAGGTTTAAGATTACCACCAATTCATCAGGCACAATTAGGATTTGATTAAATACTACATACATAGCTTACCTGTGGATACAATTCAGGTATCTTCATCTCATCAGGAGACTCTAAAACTAAACAGGCATACAGATTTGTTGACTTCCTCACCCACATGGTCTATGTACAAAACAAAACAAAGCAGGCATGATATCTAGATGATATTCTCCTTGTCTTGAAAGGATTTGTATTTGTTTATGTCAGTCACCAAGCTATCAGGAGTAGCAATCCTAGATCACCCTAATCTAATTAGAAGTTGAACAGAGTCATACAAGGTTTTCAAGTCCCTGAGAAGACTGGTCTACTTAAAATATGTCATCACTCTTAGAATTTATTTTCTCAGAGTTATGCCCTGCTTCATGAACCCTACGTTCTATGATTATTATATTTGTGGATCTCATATGACTGTATGATTTTCTTCCTAGTCTTCATCTAGTGTCTTTTTATTTAAATTCATTTGAATATTATCTGTGGATAGTCCTTGGGTCCTGGATATAGGCTGTTTTGTGAGAAGACATTTACATTATTTTTTGCATGTTTTCTGTGTGCAATAACAGCCTATAACTGAAAAAGATTTTTCAATCTTTTCCAGTGGAACTGAATTTTATAATGAACTCTCAGGGGAGGATTTTTTTTTTTCCATCTCTCTTTTGTATCAAGGCCAAGAAAGTTGAGTTTTCGTGTGGTCCTTTCTATGGATGAGGTTTATTTCTAACTTACTACACAATGAAGTTGTAGCCCTTTATGGTACTATCCTTACATGTTTTCTATTAAACCCTCTCACTTAAGATGGCCTAGGTTTATCTCCTGTTGCTGCCAAACTTTGTGGCTATACAACAGAAATTTGAAATCATTTCATTGCGGCAAACATTCTAAAGGAAATTCTTCACTTTAAATCTGATTTTCTCTCTGCACTCAGGATGCTGTTTTTTATTTTTTGTCTCTTAGGATTTCTTATTCCTAGCTTGCTCAGAGATATGTTTTAAAAGTGTTCCTACCATCTATCCTCTCTCATGTGTTCTCTGGGGATCTAGTCTGTCATACAGCCAGAAACATCATTCTAGGACCTAGATATCTCATATTTTTATTTTATCTAACTAATATGTATTTGGCACACATTGGAACTAAGAATATTCAGAATATGAAAATAAATGAATGAGAACAAAGTTGCAGAAAAAATGTGAACAGAATTGTTGGTACTTAGCATTTGCAATATTTCCTGAAGAAGGAAAAGAAACCCATAAAAATTCTGTACAATGATTAGCTCATCAAAGCTTTGCCAGTGTGCTGAATTTATATATGTTTTTTCATGGTCATGGTCCCTGCCTAGAGAAAATAGTGCAAGTAGTTATTTACTTTAAACTCTCATTTGCAGATTCTTAAGGGCACATCTGTTTTTTTTAATATTCTGAACATAAATGATTGGACAATAAGTGAACAATTGACTCATGTATAGTCTCACTAGTAGTTCTAATAATTTTCTCAAAAAATATATTAATGTTTAAATAAATAACTCAGATGATTGAGCACAAAAATATGTGTGAGTAGATGAACAGTCATAAAGTCATAGGAAGAGAAAGAGGCTCAAAAAATTCCATGGCTGCCTTTTAAGTTTGGAGTGGCAAAGTAGAACTTAGCCAGTTTTTGCTCATTAGAGCAGAAAAAGTAGTAAGGTGCTTACCTAAGTAAAGTTCTACTTCCTCTAACTATTATTTATTTACTTATTTATCTTGCCTTGTGCTAGAACATAATTTACAGAATTTCTAGTTGGTTTGGCTACTATTGTTTCTCCTGTATTCTATATAAAGCAAATAACTTTATTAAACCTGAAAAAAGAAAAATCAGCCACTTAAAATGTTAAAAATATAAACATGTTAGGAGTTACTACATTGTGAATCAAATTGGATAGCTATCATTAGAGTTCTAATACAAGTTCTTTCAATTAAGATGTTTATTTCCTCATATTTAAGACACTAAATTACTAGGGTAATCAAATTTCCTGAAACTCTAAGCAAATAAGTAGTGTATACTGCCACTCTGAAATTGGTTATTTTTTTTTCACACTAAATGTTATCTCCTCATTGAATCTTTACTTGTCTATCTTTGCAAAAATGTAGAACAAAATACAGCATTATACTTTGGAAGTAACCTTGGAAATTTCTCAACCTATACACAGTCATATTTATAAGAGAGTTTGTTTTTATCTTTCATTGCTTTTATGTTCTTTTTTGGTCCTTTTACAGTATCTTTCATTTTCTGGAGATGCTACCTACCTATATATGTAAATATTTTTTGCATTATTTGTAGTCTCAAGTAAATTTTTACATCTTGGTTAACTATCAAGGCACCTGAGAGATTATGTGAGAGATTATTTGCTTTGTTTCATTATTGCTTTGGTTTTGTTTTTTATAATACAGTGGGTTTGTCAACAAAATTAGCACGATAATTGGCCAGGCCTCAGAATTATCAACTGTCCATTTTTCAAAAGCCCATCAGGAAAATCTGCTGAACAAGCAGTACTCTTTATTAAACCATGGAGGTAATGGAGACCACAACCTTGAAAACTTCTCATGGTTCTATGTCTTAGAAAGTGATTCTATGGTGAAATTTACAACAGAGAGCTGGTAGATACTGGCCATAGTCTGGGACATAATGATTTTGCATTGGTGGGCACAGCCAGGTGTGGGTCTTGAAGAAATCTTGAGCAATCTTTTAACTTTGATAAACTACTTTAACTCTTTATTATATTATTTTACGGGAACAATTATTTCCTAATGCAAGAAGTTAAGCCTTATATGTCTATTCTCAATACTGTTTCAACTTGGGAAAAAGATAGTATGTTTGGTATTGCTTAACATTATTACATTAGATTTAGCACTAAGGACTTTAAGTGTCTTGGCCATTCCTCAAGGGACTAACAAAACAGCCTACTTTATTTTTCAAATCTCTGCTTCTTTTCTTTTTTCCTGCTGCAAAACTGTTCTAAAATTCAATCTACCCTTGGAATTTTTACCTAATTAACTCAAATACAAATTATATTTCTTCTTTTTAAGTTTCCCTTTAGCATATATTAATGTAGTTCATACTGAATCATTTTGATCACATTTAGCTCTGCTCAAGTAATTTATGTGAATCTCTGACACAAAGGCCAACTTGGACACCCCGGGATAATTTCATTCAGTTTCATTGTTCCCGGTAGGCTCTCATTATCCTCTTATTCAGTTTCCCTTCAGCAACTATTTACATTGTTTTTATCATATTTTTGCTTTAATTTTGCATATATTTAGCTCCCCTTAGTGAAAGATTAGAGAATTTACACACAAATGCTAGATTTATCAGTGTTGTAGCTCTCCATACTGAGACACTCTATTTTTGCCCACAGTTATAAAAAAAAAAGTGTCTAAAATTTTAGCTACAATACACAAAGGGAGAATATTATGAGAATTATTCTACTGAACTATTTTTTTTCCCACAAAATAACATGAATAATTCTTACTTTCTGGAATGCAAATTAGGTTTGTTTTTTTTTTACTTTAAAAATAAGTATCATGTTTAAATTACCATATTTTCAAAATAGAATAAGTTAATTTTTGTTAGTGAAAATCAAACATCATGTTTTAAAAGAAAAATAATATAAAATTAGTCCTATGGCTGATACTTAAAATTTTAGAAAATATTTATTTCTGTTTGTCCTACATTTTTCTTTTTTTCTTTTCCCTTCCACACTTGCAGAGTTACTATAGAAATCTAATAAACGGGGCTTCCGGTCAAGATGGCGATGACGTAGGTGGAACTATGAGATTCTCCAAATATGAGTTCCCCAAAAAGACTCTTGCTTCCCTTCCCCTACCCACTCATCCACAGCCAGATGCATCTGTCTGAGGCCCAGGGACCCTCAGTCCCACGCAGGGCCGGCTATTGCATCCCTGGTTGCTCCCTCACAGGTAGGAAATCTCGGGTCTCAGCTCCCTCCCTGGCTACAACATACCCAGACCGAGCCTCCCATCACCCGGGGAGGCTCTGGGCATCCACCCCTCAGAGAAGCTGATTCCTTTTCTGACGGAAATATGCTGGGAACAATCCAGGGCCACTTTTGCCGCTCAACGCCGGCACTTCGGAGTTCCAGAGCTTTGGAACTCTGAATTCCAGAGCTCTAACCCTGGATAGAGTGACAGCAGTGCGGGTGATCCCTGGGGCCCTGGACCCAAAGAGTGGAGAAAAAGGATCCACGAAAGTGAAACTATCACTTCAGCCATTCTCCAGGTGGAGACTTGCGTTGCCCTGCCCACCTACAAGCAGGCTCCACCTCGGTTCCCAAGGAAATATCACCAAACAGAATACAAAGCCACTCCCCTGGGAACTAAGCAGCAGCCATTTCAGGTTACAGCTCAAAAGAAGAAACCCAA
>CAUYQG010061741.1:0-41123 GCA_963574415.1 Tarsius wallacei | reverse complement strand
TTTGGAGTCTGTCATACTCATGATCTATCACAGAAACAAAGACCTGAGTACCACAAGTTTTCACTTATAAGTGGACCCTGAACACCTATCATAATACTACAAAAAAGGGATTGGCAGTAGTAGGACATTGCTAGGGAGATGGGGTCACATAACATCAATAAGGCTACCTGATCCTACCTGAGGAGTAGTGAGGTCCAGTGGGAGGCCCAAAACTTCAACTATATCTAAATCACTTATGTGTGCAACCCTTACTTGTACCCCACAACTTTAAAATAAAATAAAATAACATTTTTTAAAAACCCTTGAAAAAAATGTCTTTAGATGGGTTGGAAATTGGTCACCCTGAATGTACCCTTCTATTTTCTCAAGGACTCCAAGTGTAGTTAATATATGTTGACTCACTTCACAATCCTGGTTGTTTTCATCACTCCTGATGCTGTTCAGGTGCTAAGACTACTGGACATGTCAATGATTCACCTTCCACCTGTTTCTCATCATCCTTAAAAACAGTTAAAAGCCTTAAAATATGAAACACCAGTGGTTATCACTACTGAACTAATGCTCAAATTTGGGTTGTATGTAACCTTGAGGCAGTTAAATAGTCCGGCTATAAAATCTTAACATGATGTCTGTGTACTAGTACTAATGCTAACATCCAATTGTTGGTTTCTCAGAAAGAACCTGTAGCAAAGGCTTATATGCTGCTTCTTCATAAGGAAATATGATCTCATAAATGATGAATAAATTTAAAAAGATAGCATAAAGAAAAATAAGTGGGAATAAGTGAAGTTAAGTTCAAGCTGGCTGCTACAATGTGCAACTGTGTGCTTAATCTGATGAAACATCCCCAAGAAGTAGAAAAAAATGGTGTCACAAGGAAGTCTGTCTAGATAAAGGGTAGGATTTATTTCCTGGCTCCCACAGCTCACTTGTCAATGATTTGCCCCATGAGACACTAAATGGTCCACGTTTATAGATGTAACGTCCATAGTGCCAAGGAGGTCCCATCATGTCCCACGCAAGGGCATCAACAGGTAACCCTGGGGAAAGCACTCTCATGTTGCATCAGTAAGTTTGGCTGAAGCTCACACAAATTTGCACCTTTAGCAATAGCTGGAACATAAAACATATGAGGCTGAGAGGATATGAAATGTCGTACACTAAGTGTCTGATACAACGTCTTTTTAAACTTATTGTATTGGAATTTTTCTTGCCTTATTTCTCTAGGGAAGCTCTTCCGTATTATGGTAACTGATAACTGCATATGCTTTATTCCGAATATTAAAGGACCCACAACCAAATTGTATTAATTGTATGTGAAGTTTGCTGTAAAATTTTTGTACTTTCTTTTTCACATGAGGCAATTTCCATCTTTTAAATAAAATAGCTTTTAAACTGTATTAAGAAATGAATACATCTGTTCAGATAATTGTGTGATTTTATATTTAGTCAACTGAAGTGATAAATTAAATTGTTCTGTTTATCTGATATTTTAAAATTCTTGCATTTCTGGAATATACTTATATGGTTTTAACATTTTATGATTTTTGACACACTGATGGGTTTGGTTAGATCATACACATATACCTGGAGATATTCAGAGCTATGCTACTAATTTTTTTGCTCCCTATCTAGCTTTATAATCAGGTTTATATTAAACTTGCAAAATCACTTGAGTAGTTTTTATTTTTATCTACTATGAGGGAGTAAACTTTTTTTGCGGCAGAGAGTTTTCTATTAATTGTCGTGATTTTGGAGGGCTCTCATGCAAAGATTTACAGTAGTAGAAATTCACATAAGTGGGGCTGTGATTTAATCCTGATTTATCATCTCCATCAGCAATTGGTCCTATAAGTTTTTACTTTTTCATTCACCAATTTTAGCCTTGTTTTCCAAAATCTGTTTTGCTTTGTTATTATTACCAGGCCCTCAGGGTGCAGAGGGACTCATCATTTCATCCTTATCTCTCAAATGTTTCCATACTAGCTGTTGGGCTGTTCTACTGACTAAGTAGACTGCACAGTGCCCAGAGGCAGAATAAAAAACCTAGAAACAGCAGTGACACAAAGGTTTATTATGGATTTACATACAGGGGCGTCCAGAAGCAGCCAACCGGACGGCCTTAGCACTGGCAGCTTGCAAAAGGTATGCAGTTAAAATAAAAATCTTCACTTAGTGACCCCACCCAGATCAAAACAAAATATTTTGTTCCTTGCACATCCTGCATTCCAAGAATTGGGTTGGGGGGTCTAGGTTTTCTTCATAGATAAAGGAGTAGACCTCCGGGTTAGCTATTTCCAGATTCCTTAGCTTGGGACACTGAACAAACCTTCTTCTTAGACCATAGGGTCATTCTCAGGGTATGCTTGTGTTATTGCTGTCCACCATACACCAACCATTCTCCAATGACAACTTCATGTCTATCTACTTAACTGCTCTTGTTTTCAATAAACTACCTCAGCATTAATGAGAAAACGACAAATAACAAACAATATGTGTCAGATAAAAATGAAATAACAATTTCGTTATTCAAAAAATTCATGGCAAGCACGTGCCTTTCAGAAAAAGTTTGTTGGACTTTACCATCCACGATGAGGGTAGTGCTGATTAACAGAACCGGTTCTTGTAAAAATCCAAAAGATAAAGAAGCATCAAATATCTGTGTCCAAAGTAATAGTTTACATGTTGCGCAGAAGAAAGGAAAAGACTAATCTGGATCACCCATTTTCAATGAGGAAAATTAGTTCATCTCATTTCCAGTTCAAAGTGTGGGTTGGAGGAGAGGTGTGCATGTATGAAAAGTCAAGGAATCATTGTTAATGTGTTGTGGAAGAACTTTGCAGAGATTTAAACGTTTCCACCTTCATAGCTGTATTCATCAAGTAAAAAACCAGGCAAATTCCAGGAGAAGTTTATTTATGGGGGGGGGGGGAGAGTAAAGCTCCTGAAAATTCATTCAGTTAAAGGTGAAGAACTGAGATTATTGTGACTGCTACAGTGACTCCTAAAATTTAATGTCAACGAAGAAAATTAGTTGCTTTTGAAACATGAAAAATGTGCAAATAGTTTATTTTTATAGAGAAACAGCACAGTAAAATAGTAGTCTTACTAAATTAAGAAGGCTATGTAACATAAATATATTGGAAATGAGTTGTAGTTGAAATAGTTCATAATGTCATCCAGAAGCATCCAAAAATCCACAGCAATAAACTGTAGATTTCAAATGCCCAAATATACAGTTGCCCCTTAAACAGCATGAGTTGGAACTGTGTGGGTCCACTTATATGCAGATCTTTTTTTTCAACCAAACACAGATGGAAAATACAGTATCTGCATGATGCAATACCTGCCTGTAACGAGGGCTGCCCTTTATTTTTTGTGGGTTCTGTAGTGCCCACTAATTGACTTTGGGATGTTCGGAATTTGGAACTGGGAGCATCCTAGAACCTATCCTCTGCTTATACCCAGGGATGCCGATACATATGTGTATGTATACATCCAGATAATTGAATTGAGAAAGTATGTGCAATGTTGCTTATGTTGAATAAACAATCAGCTGATTACTATATATTTTCCTCTTTTCCTTTTTTCTTTTCTCTTACATTTATAAACATTTGAGCCTTGAAGACCTACTTTATATATCAGCTTCTGTATCTTCAATCAATATTGAAAACTTTGACAACTAAATTTTCTTAATTTGGGGTGCACTTTATTAAAGATAGACTGAAAATATTTAAACAAATGAATTATCAAACTTGCTTTTCTGATGCTTTAAAAAAGTTGGATTTATTTAAAACAAATCTAGCAAATAGCAGGGAGGCCCAAACCATCAGAATATTTAATCTTGATAGTCTGTAATTACTCTATGAGATGTCTTGATTTCTTTCACAAAGCTTCTAATTTTAGTTGTAGACTTTTATAAGCTTCAATGGGATAGAATGTAAAAAGCTATAGTTGTAGCATACTGAAATTTGATGAAACATCTGAATGCAGTATACATTGAGCAAATCTATGAAATAGGTTTATCTTAGAAGACTTTTTTTTCTCACTGTAATATTAGCACTTAGGGAGGATGAGGCGGGAGGGTTGCTTGAGTTCAGGAGTTAATGACCAGTCTGGCCAGTATAGTGAGATCCCGCCTCTACAATAAAATCAAAATATTAGCCAGGCATAGTGGTGTGCACCTGAAATCCCAGATATTCTTATGGCTGAGAAGAGAAGATTGCTTCATCTCAGGAGTTGAAGGCTGAAGCAAGCTGTGATCATGCCACTGCACTCCAGTCTGGGTGACAGGGAGAGACCCCCAACTAGAAAAAAAAAGAATTATCAGTAGATGATATCATAAATGTAGACAAAAGAGAAAATGCTGGTAAAAATATTGTTTCTTAAATATTTACAAAATACTCTACAAAAACAAATAAGAAATGAGAACATATTTCATTTAAGACAATTTCTCTGAGTTTATCAAATACTTAACTGCATTGTAAAAAACAGTATTTTTCAATCTAAAAATAAAAAATAACAATTTAAGGTGGTCGTATTTTTAAATGTGTTAACCATAAAATGAAACTTTAAAGAAGATCAAAGGCAACTTCAGGAAAAAAATATGATTTAAAAAATGTTAGAAAAATTTCAGTATTAGAAAGCACTAGTAAACAAAGAATTTAAATATGTATCAAGACAAATGATTCTGGTTATGCTTTTATTATGGTGTGATAGACAAAATGAATAAATTATTTTATTATTTTGTTTAATTGTGTGTACATACATTATTTTGATTCCAATAAAAATTTGTTTTTGTTTTGTTTTTGTTTTGTTTTGTTTTGCTGAGTTGGAGTCTCACCCTTGTCGCCCAAGCTGGAGTGCAGTGGCAAGCTCACAGCTAATGCAGCAGCCTTCCAAGTAGCTGCAACAACAGACGCACGCCACCATGCCTGGCTAATTTTTGTGATTTACTGTAGAGATGAGATCTTACCAAGTTGCCCAGCCTGGTCTCAAATCCCTGGGCTCAGGCAGTCCTTTTGCCTTGGCCTCCCAAATTGCTGAAATTACAGGCTGAGCCACCACGCCTGGCCAAAAATTTGTTTTTAAAAGTGTTTTGAGAAGCTTTTTTTTAGGTCCAGCTTTACAATGGTTTTTAAAGACTATAAATTTGATTGTTTTTTAGTATCTCCTTTTACTTTCAAAAATTTTGATTTTAGAACAGTTAAAATTTACAGAAAAACTTAAAAGATAGTACAGAAGCTTCTATACGCCCCACACCCAACTTTATTTATTTGTATATCTTGCTTTATAGAAGGGCCTATTTGTTACTATTCTTGAACTAGCATTGATGCATTAGCATTAACCGAAGTCCACACTTTATCTGGATTAGATTTTTACCTAACATAATTTTTCTGTTCCGTGATCCCATTCAAGATATCATATTACATTTGGCTGAAAAGACTCCTTAGGCTTCTTTTTGTTTTACACGTTTCTCAGCCTTTCCTTGACTTTTCTGGCATTTACAGTCTTGAGGAGTACCACTCAGGTGTTCTGTGAAATTTGTGTCTTTGTTGGGATTATTTGATGCTTTTCTCATATCTACACTGAGATTGTGAGTTTTGGGCAGGAAGACTACAAAGATTAAGTACAATTTTCATCATATTATCTCAAGGCTACAATCATTTTTATGTAACTTTGATATTTCTGATGTTTACTTTGATCACTTGTCTGAGTTAGTGCTTGTCAGCGTTGCTCACTCTAAAGCTATTTTTTCTTTTCTCTTTCTACACTGTTCGCTTGAAAGTCACTGCACTATCCACACTTAAAAAATAGGGATTTTTGCTTCTACAACATCAGAGAAAAGTAGCAATCATTTGATTTTTTGATTGTTTGTTTGTTTTTACATGGGAACAAGGAAAATGTGTCTATTCTTGACCAGTTATTTATGTATTAAATTATTTATTATAGCACTATGAACCCTTAATTACTTTATAATTTATGTGACTTCATTTATATTGTTCTAATGTTCTGACATTGAAATCGGGGTGCTTTCAGTTGGTTCCTGTGTCCTTGACATTAACCCCCAGTCATTGCGAAGCTTATTCTGATTGAAGACATTTCACATATATAATAAAAATATATATATGTTGTTAAACAATACATTTTTTAAAGTCATTAAATGTGATCAATATTCTCACCCCAAAATATTTCAGAGTAGAGACTGTCAAGTTTCCTGTTACTAATTAACATTCTTCTTATAGTCAATTTTCTAAATAATTTCTTTCCTTATTTTTCATTTCCAGTGCTCCTCATTTTTTCTAGAACATTCAATTTTCCAACTGTTTCATTTATTTTAACATTTCTAGTGGTGCAACAATTTCTCTACTGAGACTGATTCTGTCATTCCTCCATTGCTTGGCAATGTCTATTGAATCTTAGTTAGAATCTTAGTTCTTTAATGATATTTTTGCTGGATATATAAATCTGATATAATAAAAATTTTTAATAAAGTTAAATATTCTACACCCATAGTTTCTAAGGGAAAGTCAACAGTAATCCGTATGATGTTTCCCTGTATGTGCTTCTTTGATTTTTCTTTGAAAAGGTATTATATACAGCAAAGCATGCAGATTAGGCATAAATCTGGAATTTTGGTATGATTATATGACCATATAACCACCACCTTGTTAAGATCTAAAACATTCATACCAATGATGAAATTTTCTTTTTCTCTGTTTAAGAAAATCTTCACCGTATTAAATCAATTGTTCAGATCTCCATCACCAAAGATTGTTTAGAGTTTTATATAAATGTCCTCCTGTCCCATTTGACATTTGTTTTTCAAAATAATGTTACTTGTGATTTATCTATCCATCTGTATGTATCAGTCGTCTCCTTTTGTAAACTGCTGAACTGTGTTTTACTGTGTGACTCTACAACAGTGGGCTTCATATAACCTTAATTTGATGGATATTTAGGTTGGTTCTGGCTTATGACTGCTAGCTATATCAGGCTTATATTGCCGCTATAATAAATTACCACAAACTTAAATTCTAAAAGCAACATCAATTTATTATTTTGTGGTTCTGTAGTTTATAAATCTAACACAGAATCTTTGTGGTAAGATGTAAATACTGACAGGCTGCATTCCTTTCTGCAAACACTAAGGGAAAATCATTTTCCCTGACTTTGCCAGCTCTTAGAGTCCACCCACATTTTCTGGTATGCAGCTTCTTTCTCTGTCTTCAAAAGTAGTCATTGCGCAACCTTGCTAATCATTCTTTTGTAGTCACATTTCCTTCTCATCTTGAATTCAGAAAAAATTATTTTAAGGACATGTATGAAGACATTGGGCTCATCCAGATAATCAAGAAAATCTCCCATCACAAGGACCTGAAACTTCATTACATTTCCAAAGTCCCTATAAATTACTATATTCGCATGTTACAATGTTTACCATGTGGGTGTTTTGGGGGAGTCATTATTATTATTATTATTTTTTTTACCACAACTAGTATAAATAAAGCTGCCATACACAATCTTTTACAATACGTTTTTATTTCCCCAATACAAAATGTATTGTTCTCTTCTTTCTGGTGGACCGGCAAGCAAAAGAAAATGATTACTGTTTTGATAGTGTTATCTGCTTCCTCATGATTGATTTGTGAGAGTTCTTTATATAACCTAGATATGAGTCATTTAACAGATACATCTTGGAAAGACAATGGATTACAATGCAGTGACTTTGAGTTCTCCCTAGAGTGTGTCATCAGCCAAATAAAAGAATTACTACAAAATTGAATTGTCCATAATTTTACTTTTAGCATTTTATGTGTTTATGAGAAAAGTCAGTGTCTTGAAAACAGCAAGTAATTCATGTATTTTTTTTTTTTTTTTTAGCAATCTGGTAATCTCGGAATTGTATTGACTGTTTATACCTTTTATATTTAATATATTTGTTCATATGGATAGGTTAAATTTACCACTGTGTTTTGTTTTCTATGTTTCTAACATGTTTGATTTTTTTTTCTTATTCTCTAACTTTTTGGGAGATTAGGCATATTTTATATTCCTTTTTTTTTGCAAATGACTAATAGGCTATAATTGTTTTTGTTTCATTGTGTTGTACTTTTTATAGCAGCTGCTATGGAATTTATAGTACGTCTGTTTAATCATTTACAGGTACACTATGGATCCTACAGTCCAAGTTTTCCTTGAGTAGCATTATATCATTGCAAATATATTGCAAGATTCCTACAATATATTTATATTTTTATTCTAATTTTTGTGTTATTTTTGTCACACAGTCTACTATTTTTACACATTTTAAGCCTCATAATATATTAATCATATTTTTGCATTCAATACTCAATTATCTTTTAGGAATTTCAAAACTTGGAAGGTATGTCTTTTATGTTTAGCCACATCTGTAACATTCATGCTGTTCTATTCAATTACAACTTCCCATCTGTTAAACATTTTCTTCTTGTCTGAAGAATGTCCTTTAATATTCTCATTGTACATCTCTTGGTTATTTTTTTTCAGTTTTACTTTGTCTAAAATGTCTTTATTTTAAATATATATTTTCCCTAGACATTTGCATTTAAGTTGACAGTTTTTGTAAGTCAGTACTTTAAATATATTGCTCTACTTTTTGTAACCTGTATAGTTTCTGATGAGAAGTCTGTGATAATTCTTCCCATTGTCTAAAAGGTAGATGTCTTTATTCTCCCTGCTCAGGTTGCTTTTTATATTTTCATTTTTATCACTTTTATTTGACAATTCTATTATGATGTATCCTTTGTGTGATTTTCTGATTTTTTTGTGCATGGGGGTTTTTGAGATTCTTATATATATAGAATGATATTATTTATTAACTATGAAAAGTTTTAACCCATCATTTCTTTTTATACATTTTCCCCCTGTTTTTAGGTCTTTCTTGATTTCTTTGGGGGCTCAAGTTGCATGTTTTTGTTTAATTCATATTTCTCCATGAGTCAATGATATTATGTCCGTTTTTCTACAATCTTCTTTATTTTTGAAAGTTTCTATGGCTATTTCTTCAAATTCATTGATTTTATTTTGTGTTTGTAATTTTAAATATTGAATGTCCATTTCTAGAAGTTTCACTTAGGTTGCTTTTTATTTTCTGTTGTTATTTCTCATCATGCTAACATTTTCTTCTGCATCTGTGACCATATAAAGCATGTTTATAGTAGCTGTACAAGCTGCCATGTTTACTGATTTCATCATTTTTGTCATTTCTATACCAGCATTTCTGATTTGTCTCCTGGTTATAAATTATATTTTTATGTTTCTTTTCCTGCCTGGTGATATCTTATTGGATGACAGACACTGCGTTTTTGCATTGCTGGATGTTGAGTTTTGTTCTATTCCTACATACTGTAGCACATGGTTCTGACATTCCACTAAGCTACTCAGAATCAGGTTGATTCCTTCAGTACTTGCTTTTAAGCTTCATTAGAGCCAAAACAGAGTACCCTCTATTCCAGGGTTAACGCTGTCTCCTACTATCCTTAGAAGGACTCTATCAAATGCTTTCTGTACTTTAATGGTCCTACATTTTATCTGATAGAAATATAAACTATTTTCCAGTTGTCTATGGTCGCTGAGAGTTGTTCAGCCTACTTCTTTTTAGGGTTTCTCTTCTAGTATGATTAAGTTTCACCCAATACATACAGACTTCAGTATTCAGCCAGAGTCAAGAGACTCCTCTTTGGATCCTTAAAGTTCTCTCTGTATAGGTGCCTCCCATATGGTATTGTCCTTCAAAAAATCTAACCATCTCACCCTCATTGAATTCCAATCTCTGTTTCATCAACTCTGTGAAATTAATGAGCTATGATGATTTTTTGCCCCACCCATGGACTCTGGCTTGGAAATCATTTCCAAACTTTATATTGGGGTTGTCATAGGACTTTTCTCATTGATTTCCTTTCTCTTAGAAATCTCAACCCTGTTTATCCTGTTGCCATATTTGTGAAAATAGTCATTTTACATATTATTTCTACTTTTCTAGTTGTTTACTATAGGAGAGAAATTTACATAATAGCGATTGCTCATGAAAGCAAAAGTTCATGATTGTGAATTTTGATTTGACATATGTTACAAATCACAATTATATATTATTGTTTTATAACTCAATATGCACTTAGAATTTAGAGTAAATTTTTGATACTTTAGTTTTTAAAGGTAATTGACAGATTAAGAAAAAAACTTGGATTAAAAAAAGACTGGAAATTTTACTTTCTATTTATGTATAATGAATACTCTAAGAATTTGGCTGGGCATGAGGTTCATACCTGTAATCTCAGCATTTCGGGAGACCAAGGAATGAGGATCGCTTGCACCCAGGAATTTGAGAAAAATAAAATTAAAAAAAAAAACAAAGTCTCTATGAAAAGAAATAGCCTGGTATGCTGACCCATGCCAGTAGTCACAGCTATTTGGGAAGCCAAGGTGGGAAGATTGTTTCAGTCCAAGAGTTTATGACTGCAGTGAGCTGAGATCATGCCCCTGCACTCCATCATGGGTAACACAGTGAGACCAAGACTAAAAATAAATTAGTCTAAGAATTCATTAGAGGGCAATAGTTTATTTGCTTTACAGAAAACCGTGACAGAAGTGGGAATCCTGCAACTGCAAAGATGTGAGATAAGAGTTCAACAGCACGAGGAAAGCATGGGGAAATTTCTCTTCTTGCTGCAGACACCTTTAAACATAAAATAAATAAGCACAGCAAAAAAAAGAAAGGTAATTTCTCAGAACCAATTTTACACTCTCTTCACTGTAAACTCCCTCACCGTAGGCAAATATTCTCAGGAATCTAATGCTTTTCCTTTCTGAGAGCAAAGTTCTTAGAATAATGCTGGGGATATAATAAGTCCTCAGTAAATGTTTTGGATGCTTTATCCAAAATATTATGTAACATTGTTTTAGAAATATTTGAATTTTATTCTTTTCTGCATCTCACTTTTTCTTACTTCATAGTATGTGTTTGAGATTACCAGTGCTGACACAGCAATTTATAATTTACATGTTGTAGCATGTGTGCACCAAGACTTCATATAAAATGTCAATTTATTTAGGCATTCTTCTGTTGAAGGGTCTTGGATCTTTTTTCAAAATTTTTTTGATTTACAAACAATATTGTAATGAACTTTTTTACACATTTTTCTTGTGCAATAAACTATTTTCTTAGTAGTCACTCTTTTTTGTTGTTGTTTGTTTTTGTTTTTGAGTTGGAGTCTCACCCTGTAGGCAAGACTGGAATGCAGTGGCACGCTCCTGGCCACTGCAGCCTCGACCTGCTGGGCTCCGGCAATCCTTCTGCCTCAGCCTTCCAAGTAGCTGGAACTACAGGCATGCACTACCACACCCGGCTAATTTTTTGATTTATTGTAGAGATGAGGTCTCACCAAGTTGCCCAGGCGAGTCTCGAACCCGCGGACTCAGGCAATCCACTCACCTCAGCCTCCCAAAGCGCGGGATTACAGGCCGAGCTACCGAGCCCGGCTAGTAGTCACTCTTAATAATATATTAATAACTTATAAGTGGAATATCCTGACTGTGGGATATAATCATCTTGACTTTTCTAAACATTGCCAAATTTTTCTCCAAATTTCCAGTTGTAATTCAGGTCCACGCTGGCAGAGTATGACAGTTCCTGTTGCTCAGTATTCTTACCAACATGTTTTCAGGTTTTGTTATTCTAAAGGTATGTGCAAGTATGCCTGGGGCATAAAGAATGGAGTGATTATTTCTATAGGTCTTTGTGTTTTCAAGGAGACTTTGAATAAAACCAGAAATAATGAGCACCTGAACTAAGGCAGTAACAATGGGAATGGAGAGGATTTCAAGCACTAATAAGGTTCAATCCACAGTTATTACTAACAGTTTTAACAGGAAGAAAGTAGTAGCTTTCAAAAGTGAAAATATAAATTGGACACCAAATTTTGTGGCTAAGAAGCTTAGATGGGCAACAGAGTCACAGATCCCAGTGGAGGATAAAGGGAGGATGCCGGTGACTCCTGTGCTATGAGTGGAAGCTGTTTGTTGAGTGAATACATATTAAGCATGGAAACTTGAAATTAAGTATGTGTAAATGCTTTGGTGCCATAGCTCCTTTTCATTCCATGTGAATATAGCACGTGTGTGTTCTAGGCATACATACATTTAACAAAATTAATCTATTTTAAACTTAGATATTTTCTCAATTTGGCCCAGGAGAATAGTTTGGATAGAAAACATGAGGAAGATCAGGTTATGATGATTGAGATGCCATGCAATCTATAAATAGCACTTGAAACTTTAAGCCTACACATCAAGAGTTTCCCCTACTAGGGTGTAATTCATTTGGAAAAAATAAATAGAACAGTAATCTTGCTACACTAATCATGTAAGTTCTCACTATAATTACCATAAAATTATAAGTTACAGTAACTCTCAGTATTCCACCAGGAAAAATGAAATTACTTTGAATTATAATGCCGAATTAGATGGCATCCTACAAAACATGAAATAGCATAAGCAATTTGGGTCACCGAAAAATGTGTTATGTTCTGAAATGCATTCTTTTGATTATCTGATTAAATAAAAACCATACATCCATGCTTGTATTTAGCCTTACTCCCAACCCAAGTATAATAAATGACAAGACTCAGAAGATTACAGAAGTTATATTAAATTAAGAGTACATCTCTTTAAAAAAAAAATGTCCTATACAAGGAAATTAGCAAAGGAGGTGAGTTTGTTCTGCTTGCTTTTATGTGTGCCACCCTCACCAAGACAAGTTCCTGAGGGTAGGGGAAACGAACACTGGCTGCAGAGAGAGGTGGAGTTACCCTACTTGAAGCCGGGTTGCCATCCATGACAGTCACTGCCACTTTTAACATCTTGTTCTGTTAAACTTTAGCATCAGCATCCATCAGAAGAAGATTGTTTGGAGGAGAGATTTGTGGCATCAAAGAGAGAGAATAGTGGTTTCACTCAACTCAAAGAGGACCATGTTTGAATCCTGTCTATATTGTTTTCTCTTGAATTGTAAGTTCTCTGCTGAACTTGGGGATGACATGGGGATGACATTCCCACTTCACAAAGCTGTTAGAGAAATTGAGTTATAACACACGAAATGCCAAGCAAGCAACTTGTTGCACAATGGATTTGTAGAAATTATCCACGTGCTTCCCCAAAATATCTGTCCAAAAGGCCTAGATTCTACAGAATTTTCTTAACAACGAAAAGCAGGATCACAATGATCATCACATACACACACGTGCATGTGCACACACACAAGCAACTTCTTGATAAGTTGATAAAGCATTGCTCTTTTGAAAATACTTCCTCATCAACCGTTCTTAGTAGCATTAGGAAGAAATTATGCCAATAGTGAATAGAGAAATATTTTCTACGCTGTCACAGATGTGAGCTGTTATCAGACAAAATGTCTACTCTTTCTTCCTTTTATTATTTGCCTTGTTAAATAATGATTTACTTGGAGAAACCAAAGGTTTGGATTTTAATGGCATGTCCATGGTGACACAAAACTATACTTTGAAACTTTGTCCTCTAAGGTTTTTGTTGTATATCACACTGCTCATGCATGACTTTGGTGTAGTACAGATTTGGTTCTTTTTTTGTCTGCATAAAGTCAGATTTTGGAAACTTGGGGGTGATTTGTGATCTGATCAAATGCAATGAAACATTGATACAGCCAACAAGATCAGACCAGAAAAATGGGTGCTTTCCTTTCATAAACTAGTATCACTGCCAGAAACATCTGAGACTATTTTACTGGCTCCATACTGGCTCATATGCATGTGAACAGTTCTCATCAATGGAATGTAAGAGTGAAATTGACATATGATTTTTCTGGGTCAAGGTTTTTAAGAAAGACTTTCTCTTCTTTTTCTCTCCTCTGTATCTTATCTCTCTGCTTCTTGTAGAAGCAACATGCAGTTGCAATGAGGACCTGAGAAATGGCACAGCCTGAAAATAGAAAGAACCTGGGTGGCTTAGTCACAACAACTGTGAAAGTCACAAGTAACCAGGGTTTGCAGGACACTATGTGGCCCTCTGACTTGAACCAGAGATATGTTCGATTATCTTACAATCTGATTTTGAGTTTTAGTTTGTATATTGACTAATGTTTTCATAACTATTGCAGCTAATTTCATGCTGGAAAATGGATACTAAACTGATTAATATACATACAAAGGGACAATTGTCTCATTGCTTATGAAATATATGTACTTGGTACTTGACGACTTAATGATTTGAATAGGCTTATACACTGCATAGGATTATTTTAGTCCCAGTAAAATGACATCTGAAGCTCAACAACATTGTTTTAATCTAGCTTATTTTACCTCTGAGCCATCATGAGAGATGTAGTCATTGGCCTATAACCTAACTCTGACTCTGTTACATTTTGCTGATAAAAGTAAAAGTTATATGACATAAGAGACCTATAAGAGGAATAAAAAGATTCAAGTTCAATCCTTGACTTTGACACTTTCCAATCATGAAGACTTAAGTGGTATTATTCAACTTCTACTTCATTTTCTTCATTTTTAAAATACAGGCAGAGATATATGTCTTTATCATTTAACAGAAATGAGATATAGTATATATGCGATTAGTATATGTGCTCTATTTTATTTAATGTTAAAGTATTCACCGAGTTTTCAAGTATTGTTACTAGTAGAACATTATAATCCATAGTCACTTGGCTATTATGTAAACAGACGTAAAATATATGCGTGTGCTTGTAGATGTTATAAAAACAACAGAACATGTAAACTAATAACAATTTGTGAGATGCATCATATAAATATAACATACTTATATATCAGTTCCACATCAGTTACTCAATCTAAGGACATATTATAGGCTTAAAAAGAAACTTTCTTTTTTTCTTTTTTTTTTTTGAGTTGGAGTCTCACTCTGTTGCCCAGACTGGAGTGCAGTGGCAAGTTCCCGGCCACTGCAGCCTTGACCTGCTGGGCTCCTGCAGTCCTTCCGCCTCAGCCTTCCAGTAGCCAGAACTACAGGCATGCGCTACCGTGCCCAGCTAATTTTTGATTTATTGTGAAGACGAGGTCTTGCCAAGTTGCCTGGGTGAGTCTCGAACCCGCGGGCTCTGGCAAACCACTCGCCTTGGCCTCCCAAAGTGCTGTGATTACAGGCTGAGCCACCAAGCCCGGCCAAGAAATTTATTTTCTACCACCTTATTTCTCGCATTCATTTTTCCTGAATTTATCTTAAAGCAATAGGTGTTTATTTTTTTTTAATTCCTATATGATCATTTTAAGTTATCCTTATTCCAGTAATTGTAGAATAATTGTGAAGAGTAAAAAAGTCATTTAATTAATAAATCAGACTAAAATTTATTCTCAAGTGTTTACATGAATGATCATAAGCATTAGATTACTTCCCATAGTGAACAATTACTCTAGGGTTCTT
Organism: Tarsius wallacei; assembly: GCA_963574415.1. Lineage (NCBI taxonomy): Eukaryota > Metazoa > Chordata > Mammalia > Primates > Tarsiidae > Tarsius > Tarsius wallacei. The sequence goes on along the minus strand of CAUYQG010061741.1, from coordinate 25,655 downwards.
ACAACCATGGGTCAACTAGTGATAAGAACTAGATATCGCTCTTTGATGAAATCTGAGTGGTTTTGCAGGTGTTTAGGACATGGGAACCAGGAAGTCCCATGACTATCAGGATTAAGCAAAGGTAGTTGAAGGGACCCAAGTGCTCACTTCTGTGGGTGAATGCTCGTAAGATCTGAGGATCATTATGTATATTATATATATATATATATGCATGCACACATAATTCTATGTATATAGAATACGTATGTAATATATACCTCATGTACATAATTCCAGGGTGTTATGTTCACTGTAACCCTTCCATATTTTGTATGTTTTCATCCATAGTATAAAACTTAGTGATTTTTATTTTACTATTAAGATTTTTGTAAACCTTTCAACTGGACTTGAAAATAACCTAGTGTAAATCCTAAAATAATATTGAATCTCTGGGCATGAAAAAAGTTCTGTGTGGAGGGGATAAAGGAACCCTGAAATTGTATAACATTTTTGGCTTAGTTTTCTACCCACTAACGAAATTATTCAGAGTCAACCTGAAGTCACGACTGTAAATTGAGTGGAATATAAGACTTGGAGTTATTTTCCCCATGATATTTTCCTTGGCTCTTATTTGCTGTCATTAGTAAGGATGCATCAAGTCCATACATCTACATGACTACTTAAAATAAACTGGACATATCTGGTGTTTCCCGTCTTGCAGGAGTGAAGGAATCGACTTTTTAAAAGAACACTTGTATACCAAGCAGATCAAAGAGAAACCATGGGATGAGGTTTCCAAAACAAACAAGATCTGATTGGTCTCAGTTCTGTCTTCTGTAAAATTGGGCCTACAAGAATTGCTCTGCCGAGTAGAGATTAAGTTAGAATGTAAAAGGAAAAACATTTTCTTGAGAAAAATTAGCTAATAAATGTGTTGCCTATGTTACTGTTGACAGTACGTAATTTTTGTTATAGTTGTAAAAATAGGACATATAAGTAAGATGACATATATATGTACTATATATGAAAATATTTGTCATTTCATTAGCTGAGCTAAAGTGTTTCTATTTACAATAACAGGAAGAAAACTATTTTCTACCCCCCAAAATAACTATTTCTGCAGGTAGCATTGCAAACTCCCTATGCTCATATGGAAGTTTTTAAACTACATGTTCAATCTCGCATTTTGAAACCATGGGTCTTCCTGTGTGGCAAAGCCCTCCCTGTGGAAATGATTTTTGTGAAGATTCATCTCAGAAAATGCTATAATTTTCTCCCAAGTTTGCCATTTTCCATCTTCTTTGTGTGCACTTTTCTTTGATGGAGAAGTTCCCCTCTGTGGCATAGCCCTGGAGATTTAGAAGTTCAACTCCTGAACAATTGTTTCTCAAAAATATTCAAACTGCATTTTAAGATGATGGAATTTCTGTGTCTTTCTTCCAGCTCCAGATCCTCGACAATGAAGCAGCCAAGGGGTTGCCAGCACTGAGCTGCTTTCATCATCAGAGGGGTTACTGTTGGCATTGAGCTTGGGGCTGGCGCGGTGGGGACGGAGGCTCTGCCTGTGGGGTTAGCGACGGACTTGGTTAATGAGCACACACTTCTTTTAAAGTGCCTTCTTTTGGACAGATCAAACCTGTTTGCATTCTAATTGCTCTCCTGGTGGCTTAGACGTTCTTCTGCTACTTTCTTCTAACAGGATGTTAAAACTGCCCAGCCCTGCATATAAGATTTCACTGCAAAAACCATAATGAGATATATTTATTTATTGGAAGTAACCCAGTGGGTAGAAAGAAGACTGGTAAGGGAATGAGAAGTCCCATGCTTTCACCCCGATTCAGTCACATGGACGAAATATGACACTGTGCAATTACTTCGCATGGGTACTTCTTTTTCCCTATCAGAAAAATGAAGATTTTGAACTAAGTGACTTTCAGATCTTTTCTAGCTTGGATATCAAGGTAACTTATTTTTTTTCCTGCAAAGTCATTGGAAAACTAGAATCTGCCCATTTTCCAACCCAATTTTAAACCTTCCTTTACTATATAAATGTTTAAAATATATTCCATTAAACTTCTGTATAATTAAATAGCTATAAGATCAAGTCTATAATGTACAGTGTTTCAGTGAGTTAAAAAATTTCCTAGAATCAAACTACTATATTTTAGTTTTTGTTTTGTTTGTTTGTTTCTGTATCTTTCTTTGCTTTCTGGTATCTTCTAAAAGATGGCAACAAGAAAATATGGTTACTCTACCAAAATAAAATATGGTTACTCTATGAAAAGAAAAACTGTGGCTAGTTGACTCACCTGAAAGTATACAAGCTTTAGTGTTGTGATAGGTTAGTTGTATATTTAAGATGCGTGTTAATTCCTTTGTTAATTGCACATGTGCACTCGAATCTAAAATAATTTTTTTCTTTTGAGTTTGAGTCTCACTCTTGTCTCCCAGGCTGGAGTGCAATGGCACGCTCACAGCCACCACAGCCTCGACCTGCTGGGCTTATGTGATCCTTCCACCTCCGTCTTCCAAGTAGCTGGAACTACAGACGCACGCCACCACACCCAGCTAGTTTGTGTTTGTGTGTGTGTGTGTGTGTGTGTGTATGTGTGTGTGTTTTATTGTAGAGATGATGTCTCACCAAGTTGCCCAGGCTGGTCTTGGACCCCTGGGCTCAGGCAATCCTCTCACCTCGTTCTCCCAAAGTGCTGGGATTACAGGCTGAGCTACCGTGTGCCTGGCCAATAATTTTTTTAAAACTTACTTTTTTATTACAAAAGAAGTGCCCAGAGGAGTTATTCTAAATTAAAAGAACTCTACTAGGGTAATTAAAACACACACACACACACACACACACACACACACACAGATATACACACACATACAAACAATAAATTGTCAGGCCTTTACTCAAAGTTGTGTACCATTATACACTCCCGCCAATAATGTACAAGTGTCCCATTTGCTCCATACATTCGTGTTAGCATTGATCTGTTATAAATCTTTTTTTTTTTTTTTAGCTACGCTAATGGTACATGTTTTATTGTGGTTTTAATATGCATTTTCCTCATCACTAGTGACATGGAGTAATTTTTCATGTGTTCACTGGGCATTTACACAGCTGCTTTTGAGAAAATGTCAGATCAAATGTTTTACACATTTGTTCTATTTGTTTTTGTGTGTATTTTTTAAATAGTGTGTTGAAAGTCTTTATAAATTTCTCTGCTATAGCAGTTGTTTGTCAAATGCACATTTTGCAATGATTTTCTCCAAGTCTGTGACTTGTTTATTCATTTTTGAAACAGCTCCTTTGAATAAACAAATTTTGTGGCTTTATTTACTATGTGCAGTCATTTTAAAAATATCTGTCTTTTTATTGTTATTGTTTATAGCAATTTTTCTAAGAAAAGTTAGCCTACCCCAAACATATAACTATGTTCTCCTATCTTTTAAATAAAGCTTTATAATCTTGTCTTTTGTACTAAACCTTGGATCTATCTTGATTAATTTGTGTGTATGATGTGAGTTAGAGTTTTCTTTTCTCCCTTCTTTCCTTCCTTCCCCCTTCTTCCTTCCTTCCTTCTTTCCTTCCTTCCTTCCTTTCTTCTCTTCTTCCCTCCTTCTTTCCTTCCCTTTTTAAAACTGTCCAGGTACTCTGGCATTATTTGTTAAAAATTGTCTCCTTTCCCTTTAAAATTGCTTGGGCACTTTAAACACTATGCTTGTGTGTCTGGGTCTGTTCTCGAGTTCTCTATACTATTCCATTGATCTGTTTGTTATTTCTTATGTTAGCACCACACGATCCTGGTTACTGTCAGTTATAGGAAAACTTGACGTCAGATGGTGTGAGACCTTCAACTGTTGTGTGTTTATATTATGTATACACACACATAGTGTGTGTATATATAATATATGTGTTGGTTTTGAATTTCTATAATAACCCCCGCTCCCCCGGATAGCTCTTACACATTTATATTGCCTTTTAATAGATTTTCCCCTAGCTACTTTGCTTCTTGGGATCAGCTTAGAAATAAATTACATGCATCCACTCCTGTGTTTCAGTCTCTGCTTTGGGGAAGTGTACAAGCAAATACCTTCTTTCTTTTACGTAACTTCCCTGATCTTTTGTCAGGATCACTGCTGTGCTTTCTCTCTCAATATTTTTAATATGCTATGAATATAATTTTTTGAAACTATTAAAATCTTCACCAAGACTGTAAATTGAATTATAAGTCAAAAGAACACAGTTGAAATAAAACAATGCTATTTATTATCTGTATTTTCATGAAAACATCTTCAATTATATTTCAATAACCTTGAAATAGACATAAATGCTTATGTTCTTCCTAGTTCACAGATTTTTATATGAGTTGTGTTCTTAGAATAACACCATGTATATAAGATGATGAGGTACAAATAAAGAGGTTATTTTTATTAGTCATATGACAATGACTTATTTTCTAATATAGAGATGTTATTTTTATTAGTCATATGACAATAACTTATTTTCTACATGTAAAAATAACCATCATATACTTCTAGGGTACTAGTAGATTTATTAACACATGCCTATTTTTTTCACTGAAAAATGAGTTTCTTGAAATATCACCAGCCGGGCTCGGTGGCTCAGCCTATAATCCCGCGCCTTGGGAGGCTGAGGTGAGTGGATTGCCTGAGTCCGCGGGTTCGAGACTCGCCTGGGCAGGCGAAACCTCATCTCTACAATAAATCAAAAAACTTAGCCGGGCGTGGTAGCACAAGCCTGTAGTTCCAGCTCCTTGGAAGGCTGAGGCGGAAGGATCGCCGGAGCCCAGCAGGTCGAGGCTGCGGTGGCTGGGAGCGGCCACTGTACTCCAGTCTGGGCGACAGAGTGAGACTCCAACTCAAAAAAAAAAGAAAAAAATATCATCAACTTCCCTTCTAATTTCAGAAATATTCCCCATCTTACCTGATATCGCCATATGATCTGAGGCAAATACTCTCTATAAGCTCATCGTGTGACATATCTGTGGACCATTATTTTTTGTTTTCACTTTAAAGTAAATGAAAACTTGAAACACTTTTGTGAAGATTGCGCACTTGTGTGAAGTCTTGAGTGATTTGCAATGACTGATTTCGGAACAAAAAGCTGATATTTTCTTTCCTATACAGAACACACATTGCAATTTAACAGACTGACCTCACATTATGGACTTCCTGATTCATTAAATGGCCAAGATCAGTCTTTCTAATCTAGTCCAAGTGAACAGAACACAATAATGTCTCATTCTTTGTCTTTAGTCTTTAACTGGTTATTTTAAAATTTGCATTCCTGAAAAAATAACAAATTGATATTGTCTCATCATTATCCTTGATGCCAGTTTGAGACGTTGTATGAAGAGGGGAAACATGAGCCATTCGTTTTCTATGGTGTATTTTCACAGCTGTTGTTTGGAGTTTGTTCAAGCCACGTGAAGCATGAAAATCTATCATTAAGTAACCTGAGTTTTTCATGCTGGGGATTGTCTATAAAACCAAGGTTAAAAATCCATTTGGTCAGGAAATATAGAGGAGAGGATCATTCCATATAACATTCATCCATCCTTTACTGACAGAACTACAGCCACCTGGTAATCCAATAATGAATTTCCTAGAGCCTCCTCCTCTTCCATCATCACAATCAAGCTTTATCATTGATCAAAATGGCACTTGGATTTGTGAAAAGTTAAACAAGTAGAAATTATGCAGAAATGGAGGGTAGAAAAGTGACATGACTGGAGTATTAGTGAAACTGGTTACTCTAACAAATGCAGATGATATAGATTCTGCTATGACAGGTAACACTATAGGCTTACACTTACCTTATCTTTGACATTATGAATAGGTAGACATAGTTTATTGTCAATTGGGCCGTTAGAAAACAAATATTAAAAAGTACCTTCTTGTGGTGAATTGTCTTGATTTAAGAACTAGAGGTAAAGTCATGAGAACTCTCCATTTTCCTGTATACCTGTATTTCCCTATTCCCTTAGTCCCCACCATCAAAAATACTTTAGAATGCAACATACAGTGGGTTAACATTCTAGCTCCTTCTGTTTACAGACCTAAAGAAAACTTCCCATTTAAGTTATGTCATTTAGTTCCACATGTTGTCCGTGGCCAGTTATATATATAGAAGAAATTAGATACACGTCTTGGTATTTGACCAATTCTCTCTCCTTCAGAGATTGCATTCACCTTTTTGTTATTTATTTTTTAATTAAGTATTTTAGTCATTCATAGTATTAACAAGAGCATATTGTAAAAGGTTAATGAAAAAGACACTTCTGGCCATTGCTTTGCTAAACTCTGGTGTGTTCATATGGCTCTCTGTGCTACCGCTGCCATAGGAAGGTACCTTGGGAAGGTGAATTTCTCCATCGCCTCTCTCTAATTTGCTTTCTAAATTATAAATTTAAACTATATTTTCTAATCTAAAAAAAGTGAAAGACACTTCTTACGGTGGGAATACTAATTACATCCATGGCAAAGAGGACCATCTTAAGTTGGTTTCGATATCCCACCATTTTCTAAAATTTTTTGTGCCTCATTGACATTTTCAGTAAATACTCTTCATGATTCAGCCAGAAAAATCAAGAATTCAGGGGCAGCTGCACTCACTGAGTTGGTGAAATGAGAGAAGATAGATTCTTCTATCATCTCAGCAAAGAATTGCTTATTTTATCCAGATTTATAGTGTCTGCAGAACAAGAATGCTGTCACTCATAATGACTCCAGCCATTATTTATTTATCAGTCCAGGTAAAAGTTATAATTCACAATACACAAGACAGCAGCTGTGTTTGCCTGCTCATCCATCATGCCCTCTTTGTTCTGGGTTAACACCACTGATTTTTCTCTGATAACAAACTTCTCTCACTTTCAGCTTGTGTAGTTTGCATGTGTTTGATCGTGTCCTTCCAATTCTCCAAGTGAATGTCACTGGCCAAGAAATTACACACAGATGTTGACCATACATAGGTTACATAGGACTCTTCAACCAAGAAGACATGCTTATAATTTTACTTGAAACGTTAAGAAAGACTGTCCTTCTTATTCAATTTCCTAGCTTGGCACGACATACACATGGAGCTGTTCAGGGCAATACAGAAAGAACCTGTCAATAGTAAGACCACACCAAGGACAAAGAAAGGCCTTAATCTTCTGGCCCATCAAATTCTTTGTTTCTCTCTTATTTGTGAGTAGGGTTTCTGTGTATTGTAACTGAAAGTGTTCTGAAAAATACACAATCAATCCTATTGATGATAAGACATGAAAGAATAATAGAGACAACAAGTAAGCAGATTCAGAGAGAAGAAATTGTCTGGGATGAGTTGTCTGATGTCACTGATAATATTGATTTTTGGAATAAGCAAATGTGCGTGGAGACAGTTCAGATGATCACATTCCTAGGACTGAGAGAGAGTCTGAACCATTTCTCAACATCCCTTGGAACAGACATCACAGACAATTTTACACAAAGGTAGTATTGATAAATGTTGCATTATGTTTGTCAGACCTTGATGACAATTAGATTGAGTTTTTAAATAAAGTGTTCTAACTTTAAACAAACCAAAAAATTGCTTATGTACAAAAAATTTGCAATGTTCTCCCAAAATCACACACAGGTAACAAAGAGCAGAATCAGATTTTAAGGCCACTCCTGCCTTACATAAATGGGGATGTTCATATACAATCAACATAGCATTAGACACACTAGTTATTTTTCCAAACTAAAGTTATTTTTCTGAGGGTAACAGATATACTTGATCAAAATGACCACATTTACCAATCAGTCACAGTCCTTGACAATTTTGTTACTAGAGTTTCCTTTGAAATCAAATTCTTTTAATTGATGTATTTTGGGGAGAGTGCTTAATTTATGTCTAAATATATTATACTGGATACCTTTTTCAATTTAAAAGGGAATTTGGCCAAGATGAAGCATGATCATATCAATGTTTCTACATTTTATGTAGAACTCTTTAGTTTATAAAGAATGTTTTTATACAGTATAATGTGACCATCACAAGGACCCTATGTGAGAAGAAATACCTCATTCATTTATGAGATAATGGAACCTTGCAAAACCAACATAATTTGAGAGTGATAGAGTGGAGCATATGAAATGTTGAATGGACATGGCAGGAAACATTTAAAGGATCATACAACTTTATGAAGAAAGTGCATATGAATTTGCTTAATCTGCAATCCATGAGGAAAAGGAATTAAAACCTACATAATAAAAACTATGACTACTTGTAGCATGACTAAACACGGGATGTTATTAAACAGAAATATTTATGGAATAATAACTATAAAAGGAAAGCTTATAAATTCACCAAGATTATAAAAGTAGCATCCAAGATATACTTTGGAACAGACATACTTGGCAACTGAACATAGTAGACCAGCTGTTATAAAGACACAGAAACCCAAGCTGGGTAAAAAATTTCTAAGAGTACACTTAATACAGTTAATTCATATGGTAGGGAGTTAGAAATCTACATCATAGGATGGTGGATTGTCTTCAATAATCTCTCAGGAAATGTGATTACTGAGTTTATTAGAATCGTGATAAAGAGAAAAACCACTATCTTCTTTCAGTATGGGTTCTGTTAGAATGAATCACATCAGAATCTACACATTAAAAAAAATATTTATTTTATTTCAAAGATGTGGAGTACAATTCAGGATCAGGTATACAAGTGGACATAATATGGGTAATGCTTGGGTCTCATTTTAGACCCCACTTTACCTGGTTTGAGATCAGGTACCCTTACTGATATTGTGTTTCCCCTGCCACACACCTTGGTAGTATCCTGCTACTGCTAATCTCTTACTTATAGTATTATGGTAAATGTTCAGGGTCCACTTAAGAGTGAGAACATGTGATACTCTTCTTTGTTTCTGTGGTAAATCACTGGATATTACTGACTCTCCATTTATGGTAGTTTCAATGGGCAGCATGGTTGGTTCCATGTTTTACTATTGTGAAGAGTACTGCAATAAACATACATGTGCAGGTATCTTTTTTGCAGAATGCTTTGAGATCCTTCTGGTATATTCAGTAGGGGGATTGCTGGGTCATATGGAAGGTCAATTTTTAGTTCTTTCAGAAATCGCCACACTGTTTTCCAGAGGTTGCACTAGTTTTCATTCCCATCAGCAGTGTAGAAGCATTTCTTTTTCTCTGCATCCTGGTCAGTATCTGTTGTTGTTTTATTAATGATGACCATTCTTACTGTGTTTAGGTGGTATCTCAATGTGGTTTTGATTTGCACTTCTCTGATGATTAGTGAGGCTGAGCACTTTTTCATGTGTCGTTGGCTGCCCATATATCTTCTGTGGAGAAGTGTCTATTCATGTGTTCTGCCCACTTTTTAATGGAGCTGTTAGTTTTTTTTTCCTTTTGGCCTTTTTGAGTTCCTTGTAGATCCTGGATGTTAGACCCTTGCTAGATATGCAGTTGACAAATATTTTTTTTTTCCCAGTCTGTGGGCTATCCTTCTGATTTCTTGGTGGATTCTTTGGCTTTGCAGAAGATTGACAATTTGATGAGGTCCCACTTGTTTATCTTATCTCTCAAGGCATGGGCACTTGGGGTTTTAATCAGGAAATGGTTGCCAGTTCCAATTTCCATAAGGATGTCTCCTGCATTTTCTAAGATTCTTATAGTTTCAGGTTTAGGTCCTTGATCCATTTAGAATTAATTTTTACCATTTACAGAATAGTTTCTTCTCTCCCCAGTGATTGTTAGTGGAGGCTTTGTCAAAGATTGAGAGGGGTTGAGAAATTGAGGGTTTTCTTCTGGAGTCTCTGTCATGATCCATTGGTCCATATGCCTGTTCTTGTACCAATACCAGGCTGTTTTGATTATAATAGCCTTATAGTAAAGTTTAAAGTCTGGAAGTGTGATACCTCCCACTTTCTTTCTTTTGCTAAGGATTGTTTTGGCTATTATGTTTCCATATGAATTTCTATATTGTCATTTCCAGGTCTGAGAATGATGTTGGTAATTTAATGGGTATTGCATTGAATCTGCAGATTACCTTTGGTAGGATGGACATCTTAACAATGCTGATTCTTCCTATTCATGAGCATGGAAAATTCTTCCAATTGTTTGTGTCTTTTTTGATTTCTTTGAGCAGTGTTTTGTAGTTTTCATCTTAAAGGTCTTTCATTTCTCTGGTTAGGGAGATGCCAAGATATTTTATTTATTTTATGGCTATTGTGAATGAGATTGTGTTTCTGTAGTAGATCACTGGGTATTATTGACTCTAAATCCATCCATTTTGTTCTCTGCCTGTTTGTTGTTGTATAAGTATGTGATTGTCTTCTACACATTTATTTTGTAACCCAAGACTTTGCCAAAGTTTTTTTTATCAGTGAAAGGAGGTTTTTGACATATTCTCTTGGATTTTTGAGGTATAGGACCATATCATCAGCAAAGAGAAATAACTTAACTTCTTCCTTTCCTATTTGGATAACCCTGAGTTACTTCTCTATTCTAATTACTCCTGTTAGAACTTCCAACACAATGTTGGACAGGAGAGGTGAGAGTGGGTGACTTTATCTTTTCTCATTTTCAGGGGAAATACTTGCAGTTTCTGTCCATTTAGCAATACGCTAGCTGTGGGTTTAGCAAAAATGGCACTTGCTCTTTTGAGGTATGTTTCTTCTATGCCTTGGTGTTCAAGAAGGGACGCTGAGTTTTATTGAAAGCTTTTTCTGCATCTAATGATTTAATCATGTGATTCTTGTTTTTACATCTGTTGATGTATTTAATTACATTTATGTTCCCGCAGATGTTGAACCAGTTCTGCTTCCCAGGGATGAAGCCAACTTGGTATGGTGGATGATTTTTGAGATGTATTGTTGAATCTGATTTGTTAGAATCTTGATGAGAATTTTTGCATCTATGTTCATTAGGGATATTCACCTGTAGTTCTCTTTTATTATTGGATCTTTACCCGGTTAAGGTATCAGTGTGATGTTAGCATTGTAAAATGATTTTAGGATAAATCCATCTTTCTCATTGCCTGGAATACTTTCTATAGGACTGGTATCAGCTCCTCCTTGTATATTTTATAGAATTCTGCAAAGTTTTTTTGTAGGTAATTTTCTTATGATGGAGTCAATTTCCTAGATTGCTATTGGACTACATAGTGTTTCAAAGTCTTCTTGTTTCAACCTTGGGAGGTTGTGTATTGTCAAAATGTCCTCCATTTCAGGTTATCAAGTTTTTTCTCCACACTGGTGTGCATAGTAGTATCTGATAATTTTTTATAATCTTTCAGGGTCGGTTGTGGTTTGATCTTTTGCATTTATGATTTTGTTTATTTGGGCTTTGTCTCTCTTTTTTTTTATTAGTCTGGTTAGGGGTCCATCAATCTTGTTAATCCTTTTAAAGAACCAACCTTTTATTTTGTTGATTTTTTACTATTATATTTTTGTCTGCTATGTCCCATATTTGGACTTTTACTTTGGTAATCTGGATTCTTCTGCTAATGTTAGGGTCTTGGTGGTCTTGTCTTTCCAGTTCCCTTAGGTGATTTGTTAGGCTGTTAATTTGTGATCTTTCCATTTTATTTATTTGTTTTCGTAGATTTATAAATTTCCCCCTTAGAACTGATTTCATGGCACCCAAAGGTTTTGGTAAGCTGTTTCTTCATTTTCATTTATTTCCAGGAATTGTTTAATTTCTCTTTTGATTTCTGTGTTAACCCAATAATCGTTTAGCATCATGCTATTTAGCGTCCATGTCTTTGCGGGTTTAAGGGAAATTTTGTTGATATTGATATTTATTTTTATTCTACTGTGGTCTGAAAAGTTGCATGGCAGTATTTCAATCTTATGAAATTTGTTTCTGCTTGATTTATGGCCAAGGATGTGATAGATCTTGGAGTATGTTCCATGTAGTGATTAGTAGAATGTGTATTCTGTAGTTGTTGGGTGAAGTGTTCTGTAGGCATCAACATATTTTTTTTAAAAAAGGTGATTAAAAAGTTCTTCATAAGTGGAATCCTTAAATTTGGCAGGCATCTATATTAGTTGGTGGGTTTGTTAAAAAGCTTGATCCCAGTTCAAGGGTGTCAGAAAATCTGAACTGGAAGTTGAGAATTTGCATTTTTAACAAATTTCTAGGGGAGCCTATTGTTACTGATGTAGGAAGTATATATTGAGAACCACTTGGATAGCAATGGTGCAGTGGCCTAACTAGTCATTTAACAGTGTATTTTGGAAGCCTTGGGAGAAGTCCAGGTATTGTGAATGCACAGTATCAAGCTGTTTGCTTCTGTTTTTGAAAACTTTCAAATAAATGTGATTGTTCATATTCGAAGTTTAATATAGATAGTAAAATTATTAGTACTGTGAAGCAGATTAATACATCTATTATCTTGCATAGTTACTTTATGTGACAAGAGTAGCTAAATATATACTTTTTTTAAACAAAACTTAATACAATACACTTTTTATTAGCTTTAGTCTTCATGTTGTACTTAATCCACAGGTTAGTCTGGTGTATGAATTTCTTCATTAAAATTTTTGATGTTATGATCATGAGATGTTTTATCTTACATTGGCTCATTTCAAGTTGCCAGCATGAGTGTCATGTATATATCGTATTTTCCTTAGAAGTTAGGTTCCTTAACCTCTAAAAAATGGAATTCATTCTACATAGTCTAAGCAGAAAATACATGATTTAAAGGTTATCAAGTGAATCCGAATTTTTGTGATGGCCAAAAAATATACTCAAAGATAAGCTTACAGGGGAATATACTCAAAGCCATAAGATTAAGTTGGCCTTGTGCTGTGCCATGCTGATGTGGCTGAACATGCTTGCCAAGATCAAGCCAACCATATTGTGTCATTAGCCTTCTTAAGATTATGATTTTTCTTCTCTCACAGTTTTATGAGTAAAATGAGCTTAGCAGTTACTGTTTAAAGTCGCTTATGCATTTGCAGTCAGAAGTGACTGATGTATCATCTAAAGGCTAGACAAGGCTGGATAAGCAAGATGCTCCACTCACATGTAAGCCAGTCCACGCTGGTTATTAGCTAGAGTCATCTGGGGCTATGATTCAAATGCTTACCCATGCTTTTCCCGTGATGTGTGTGCTTTGCATAGCTCTATGAACTTAAGAGAAAACAGGAAAAGAGTCTGTATGAGGTAGGAATATGAAGAAGCCCCACTCCTCTGAAGGACAGTTATTAGATTTAGACAGTATTGCTTCCACCACATTCCCTTGATCACAGAGTCTGTCCAGATTCAAAAGGTGGAGTAGCAATATCATATTGCAAAGAAGCATGCAGAATTAGAATTCTTGCTGTGGCCATCTTTGGAATATTCAGGCTTCCAGATTGCTATTTGAAAGTGGACAGATAGAGCATTTTTGCAACTATCTCAATAAGCAAACATCCATCACACACACACACACACACACACACACACACACACACACACACACAAATACACACTATATCTTCGTTTTCAGTCAAAAATGTTTCTCTCCTGACTTTAAATACTAAGATAATAATATTTACTGTCTACTTACCTACAGAAGCCACACTTTGAGATCACTCACTGTGATAGAAATAGAATAGTGAGCCGGGCTCGGTGGCTCAGCCTGTAATCCCGCGCCTTGGGAGGCTGAGGTGAGTGGATTGCCTGAGCCTGCGGGTTCGAGACCCGCCTGGGCAAGCAAGACCTCATCTCTACAATAAATCAAAAAACTTAGCCGGGCGTGGTAGCGCGCGCCTGTAATTCCAGATACTCGGAAGTCTGAGGGGAAGGATCGCCGGAGCCCAGCAGGTCGAGGCTGCGGTGGCCGGGAGCGGCCACTGCACTCCAGCCTGGGCGACAGAGTGAGACTCCAACTCAAAAAAAAAAAAAAAAGAAAAGAAAAGAAAAGAAATAGGATAGTGAAAAGCATTTGGCAATATTTAGCAAACTTTCATGATAGAAGAAAAACAAAACAAACAAACAAACAAAACCTTTCAACAGGATAATTATAGAGGGAACGTAACTCAACACAATAAAAGCCATAAATGATAAGGCTATATAGCTAACATCATATTCAATGGTGACAAGTTGTAAGATTTTCTTTAAGATCAGAGACAAAACAAGGTTGCCCACTTTCACTACTTCTTTCAACATATTTCTGGAAAGTTCTAGTCGGAACAGTTAAGCAAGAGAAGAAATAAAAGACATCTTAATAGGAGAAAAAAATGTGCAAATGTCTGTTTGCTGACAACATGTTCTTATGTAGAGAAAACTCTAAAGATTCCAACAAAAAGCAGTTTTAACTGTTAAACAAATTCAATAAAGTTACAAAATACAAAAATCAACATACAAAAATTAGTAGCATTTCTATACACTAATAGTAAGCTGTTTAAAAGGAAATTAAGAAAACATCATTTATAATAACAATAAAAACTGAAATACTTAAGCATAAAATTAACTAATGAGGTGAAAAACTTGTATACTGAAAGCTAAAAAACACTCATAAAAATGAAAGAAAACACAAATAAATAGAAAGATATTCCATGTTTATGGCTTAGAAAAATTAATATTTTTAAAATGTGCATACCATCCAGAATGATCTACAAATGCAGTGCAACCACTATCAAAATTCTAATGCAATTTTCACAGAAATGGAAAAAAATTTTCTTTTTTTTTCTTTAAGAGGAATTTTTCTTTTTTGAGTTGGAGTCTCACTCTGTCGCCCAGGCTGGAGCGCCATGGCACACTCACAGCCATCCCAGCATCCACCTCCTGGACTCCGGCAATCCTTCCACCTCAGCCTTCCAAATATCCAGAACTACAGGCGTGTGTTACCATGGCCAGCTATCTTTTTTTTTTTTAATTGTAGAGATGAGGTCTCTCCAAGTTGCCTGGACTGGTCTCCAACCCACGGGCTCAGGCAATCCACTTGCCTCGGCCTCCCAAAGCGCTGGGATTATTACATGTTGAGCCATTGAGCCCGGCTTAGAAAAATTCTTAAATTTGTATAAAACCACAAAACAAATTAAAATAGCCAAAAAATCTTGAAAAAAACAAGCATTTCTCAAAAGAAGACATACAAATGCCAACATATTCACGAAAAAAAGGGCTCAGGTATTACTAGTCTTTAGGAAAATGCAAATTCAAATCTCAGTGAGATATCACCTCACACCTGTTAGAATGGCTTTTACCAAAAAGATTAAAAATAGCAAGTGTTTATGAAGATGCAGAGAAAAGGAAACTTTTGTACATTTTTGGTGAAGATGTAAATTATTACAGACATGGAAAACAGTATGGACATTCCTCACAAAACTGAGTAAGGAACTGCCATTCAGCAATCCCAACCCAGGGATTATACCAAAAGGAATTAAATGAATTAAAATCATGCATCAAAAGGATGTATGCACTTCCATGTTCATTGCAGCATTATTCGCAATAAATACAGAATAAGATATAGAATCAACCGATGTGTTCATTATCAGATAAATAGAGAAAGAAAATGCAGTAGATACACACAATGGGGTATTATTAAGCATTAACAGGAAGAGCAAAATTCTGTGACTTGGGACAACATGGATGAATCTAGAGGACATTATGATAAGTGAAATAAGCTCAGCATAGACAAATAACACATGGTCTCACTTATAAGTGGAATAAAATTTTTTAAGTTGTAGTCATAGAAGTAGAGTATAGAATGATGGTAACCAGAAGCTGTCTAGGGAGCTGAGAAGGCAAATAAGGATATGCTGGCCACAGGATCAAAGTTGCAGCTACAGAGGAGGAATAGGCTTTGAGATTCATTACAGAGCAGAGTGACTATATTCAATAGTAATGTATTATCCATTTCAAAATGACTTGGAGTACTCTTCAATGTATCAGTACAAGAATGCTAAGTCAAGCTATAGATATGTTATTTAACTTGATTTCATTAGTATACATCGTATACATATATCAAAAAATCCGATGGTATGCCACAAACATTATGCAATTATAATTTGTCAAGTAAAATGATTTTTACAAAAAGAAATAGGAGTAAGACTGCGGTGGAGGGACAGATGTGGAACTTCTCCTTCTAATCACAGATGAAGATTCAGAGTCATCAACACAGGTTTTCCTAGTAATGCTGTGTGATGATGTGTATGCTTGCTTGCTTTCTCTTTTGTCCTACGTAGATTTTCTGGAAATGGTTGTACTGCAAACTAAAGGGCAGACTGAATTGCCAAATTAATGTTCTGCTGTTTTGAATTCAAACCTTACAAACTGAATTAACATAATTCCATTTGTTTTGGCTGAATAGTGTTCCATTGTATGTATATAACACATTTTCTTTTCCCATCTATTTGTTGATGGACTTTTAGGTTGATTTCATATTTTGGCTATTGTGAATAGTGCTGCAATGAAAATGAGAGTGCAGACATTCCTTTGACGTGTTGATTTTAATTCTCTCGAGTGTATTCCCAGAAGTGAGATTGCTGGATCATTTAGAAGTCCTATTTTTCATTTTGTGAGGGATCTTCTTATTGTTTCAAATAACAGCTGTGCTAATTTACATTCTCACCCACAGTGTATAAGGGATTAGTTTTCTCTGCATCTTCTCCAACACTTGTCTTTCATCTTTTTTATAAAAGCCATTTACAGGTGTGAGGTGACATATCACTTGAATTAGTAGATTTCCTTATTAATCTGTATATTAGATTTAGAATCAAAACTAAAGGATCCATTCACTGTAACTTTGATTTTCAAAAGCAAGACTATTTTCACTTCAGAAAGAAAGTTGTGCATAATGTCACCATCACAACTGTCCTTGTTGATCTTGACCTTGGCTAAATTACTCCACTTCCATCTGAAAAATCAGATAAGTGGGACTGTCCCTGTTGAGAATCTTTATAAACCCAGTTTTTCTGTGGTGTTGCTATGGAGTAGGACTGAAAGAATTCTAGACAAAACTCAAGATTCTTTCACACTTGACCACGGAAGGCATTTCACTCAAAACCCAGAAGTTTCTTTGGTCTTTAGACACTGCTTCTAAATTCCAACATTGCAAACAAGTTACTTCATTTGAATACTTTTTGAAATTATTTAATGCAATCATGAAAATGAATACAGATTTGTATATTGAGTTGTACCAAATGAAAACCATCTTATATCTTGAATTAAATTAAATGATATAAATATTGAGATTCTCATTTTGCTGTCTGCCGCTTCATAATTTACCATCACTTCTATGTAAATAGCATACTCTACTAATCTAAAACTAACAATTTGAAAATATGAATCTAAAGTTTTAGGATCATATTAGAGAATGGAATCTCTGAGTCTTAATATTCAGTGTAAACTTGTGCTTAACGTCTCTAATTTCAAAAATGAAAATGCTTTACTAATGTTCAATAAGATCTGGCATCTTGAAATCCAGGAATCCTAACATTTGACTTTTCAGAAAATGATTGGTCTTCTACTGAGACTGAGGACAGTTATTAGTACGATAAGCTCAGGGAAAAGAAAACTGCCTTAACTACTTTTAAAACTTTCAACCTTTGTTTACAGCCCTGCCTTCTTTTCTAACCTCCAGAGCACTGGTAGTTGTCCAGCTAAAACACAGCTGCTTTTCAGTCTTTCCTAATGTCATTTTAGGATCCAGCTTTCTAGAATCTACTGATTAGGATATTACCCTACCAACTCTTTTCCATATTGCCTTGTATTTTTTGCTATTGTCTAGTATTTTTTAACAGGTCTTTGTATATTTCTAACTTAAAAAAACCGCAAATTATACAATTGATTCTCCATTTTAAGCACTGTGTATGACTGCATCCCTTCTCTTACCCCAGATATAATTCAGAGTAGCCAATTAGTGGACTGAATTACTGCTTAGATAAGATATTCATTTGGTTAAAAAATGCATATATATCAAATCAATACACCATATTAATATAGTTAATTTATGTTTGCTGTGTAAATGAATATAAACCATGATATTATTTATCTGGTTATTTCAAATGGTAGATAGATCTTTTTAAAGAAATAAGACTTCCAAAACATAAATATACACGTCACATATAAAGTAGTTGTTATGAAAGACTAAGGAGGGATTTTTCCATAGTGAGGAAAAGAAGTTATTCCAAAAGTTGTTAAATGAAGTCAGAACCATGATTCAGTGAGCTGACGGAAGTAAGAAAGCCTTTGAAGAAAGTTTGAAGACTGAATAGTGTTCATCTCATGAAGAAATCTATGAGGATTGCGTTTTCATGAGAACAGAAGAGGTATAAAAGAACAAAAAGATGAAAGAGAATGATGCATATGATGCTTTGTAAAAGACGTGGTCAGAATTTTAGGAACTGTGAACTTTTAATAGATGTTGTGATGGTGGCGTGAAGAGAGCAAATGACTTGACATTTAGGAATCCGAGAAGTGATGTTGACACTGCCAGCTGTATGAAGTTGGCCCAGTCGCTTTTTCTCTTTATGGCCCAAGGGCGAAATTATCTCTAGATCTCTTTGAATTGTGTAGTGAGAACTGAAAAGATTAATTGAAATGGGCTTGAGTTTACAGAAAACATTCTGAAACTGGGTTTTATCTATAACCTATCATTTTCTTTATCATAACCATTAAATCTACTGTAATTTGTTATTGATAATCAGTGATCATTCCTCAAACGCATGAGATACTATAGTCTTAGTCCGTTTTCTTCTCTCAGAAAGTATGGTTGGGCTTTGGGAAAGACTAAGAATACCACAACTCTATCTCTAAATGTAATAGATGTCACTAGTTTATATATATATATATATTTTTTTCCCCTTTAGGAAACCTGTACTTCCTGAACACCATTTTCAATTATGAGATTCTACTGTATCACCTTCTAAATATATCTCAACTCCATTCTGTTGTTCTTTATTTTCACTTTTAGTTTCCAAGGTCAAGTCCTTTTCCTTGTTTCTTGGTTTACTGAAATATTACCTGCAAACACAATTGGACTCCCTGCATCCAGTCTTACCTTCTACATAACTGCTAGTAAAGCTACCTAAAGTGTGCATCTAACTATGTTACTTTCAAAATTAAATTTAAAAAAAAACACTTCTTTTGGTTGTTGGTGTTGTTTTAAGTTAAAAGTCATGCATGATATAGCAGAATCTCAATGATCTGGCCACTGCTCTTCATTCATGAGTGGCTTTTTTTTCTACCTAGATTTTCTACATAGATTGCGGAGGATGCTACCACAGGACTTTATCAAAGCAGTCCCCTGTTATTAGAAAGCTAACCCAACTCAACTTCAATGCCTCCTTTTCTCTTTTTTAAGGCTTACCCCAGCATCCCTTGGGTTCTCTCCTTTTCTCTGCTTCTATCAAACCCTGGATATCTCTCTAATGATGCCATAAGCATATTTTTATTATCTCTTGTTGTGTCTATCTACATGATCAGTTTTGAGGTCACCTGCAGGCAGTGATCATGTCCTTTCTTTATTTTTGTATCTGCAGCATAAGTAATCAATACATATTTGTTGAATAAATGCACAATTTTATCTTTTTTCTTATCATTTGGAAGAAATGCCACATTCTCAATAAGATGTTTGGTATCTTTTGTAAATAGGTACTTTTTTTGTAAATATGTACAACAATTAAAGACACTTTGAGTTTATCTTCATCAATTTGCTAAACTTCAGGGTTCTATACCCACAGGCAACATGCCAAAAATAAATTAATAAAACAGAAGTACCCATGATAGTTAGTGCCAAATATTAATAGGGCTTCCTCATTGGTTGTACCAATGTACAATAAAGTCTTTGTAGTAAAAGCTAACTTTATTTCCCATGAAAGCTGTGTTGTACATTATACATAAAGACTCATTGGTTAATCTTTCTTTAATACCATAAGAATTAATATCTACTGGTCAATTGTGGTAGCTCGTGCCTCTAATCTGAGCACTTTGGGAAGCTGAGGTGGGAGAATGGCTTGAATCCAGGAGTTCAAGACCAGCCTGGGCAACATAGCATGACTATGTTTTTACCAAAAAATAAAAAAATAAAAAAAAATAAAATAAAAGAATT
Source organism: Tarsius wallacei (assembly GCA_963574415.1). Classification (NCBI taxonomy): domain Eukaryota; kingdom Metazoa; phylum Chordata; class Mammalia; order Primates; family Tarsiidae; genus Tarsius; species Tarsius wallacei. The sequence continues at coordinate 5,614 of CAUYQG010061741.1, read as the reverse complement.
AGCCAAGTGTGATGTCATGTGCTTGTAACTCCAGCTGCTTGAGAAGCTGAGGTGAAAGGATTAAATCTTCTGAGCCCAGGTGATCGATGTTGTAGTAACTGAACTCCAGCCTTGGTAACAGAGTGACACCACTACTAAAATAATAATAACAAAATAATCCAAACACATTATACCTGATGGAATTTTTTAAATTCAAAAGTGATTATCATTTGACAGTGTGTTCTAGTCTGCTAGTTTCTCACAGGTCATTTTCCTCAACTCTAGATACTTGTAAATGGAATGTATTCAGGAAAACAGCAACAACTTTTATTTGAGAAAGATTTAGCAAGCTACATTTTACAAAATACCAATCTTAAATTCATAAGTAGAAACATTATGATTTGAGAGTGTATACCACAGTCCTTCTCATCATAAGATGATATCACTGTTCAACTTGTAGAAAAAACCAAGCAAAAACAACCAGTGTCAAAGTTGTATACACAAAAGCAAAATCAAAATTTCAATAACCAAATAAAACTCCTCCACAAATCACTAATTAAAAATAACATGTGAGTTTAACAGAGATACATCTATTAAAATTATTATAAAATTCTACTCAATTTATTTTCTACAACACATGTCCTTAATGAGAAGAGGACAGGTCACAGACCTGTTCTCTTTGGCCACAGCTGATGTGTTTTCTGTCTATCACTGAATCTCAAAGGAAACCAAACAAAATGGAGGAGAAAAAGTTTGGCAAGTAATGAGCAAAAACCAGACTTTAATTTGTCCCCATGATTCTTAGTGCTCAGCTGGGGCATGTGGCTCATTATGTATGCATGAAAATATCTCACAGTTGTGTGAGCCACCAATACAATTGATATAGACAGCACAAGAGTTTGAGAGTCATAGGGCAATACTCCAGATTTCAAGTGTACCAGGACACGCAAAATTGAAACACACTATTTTTGTGATAATTAATTTTTATTCAGTTTGGACCATAAAAAAATGAACCATAAGAGAATTGCTTCTAATTGCAATTCCAGAAAATGACTAAAAGAGCAAGAATTAGAAATACTATTTACATTAAGAAATCATCTGTGTCCACAACTTTATACATATGACATGTATTCCCTTATTTTAAGAAATAGAAATCTCTTCATAGCTAAATAATTAATCTTGTTAGAACACATAATTGTAGAGAAAAACAAAAGCTTTTTAGTGTTTTGTATCTCCAGGGCGGCTATCTCTAAGGACAATTTTAATATATGCCACTCTGAACTTTTATGCAAATAACACCATTCTAGAGTCAATGTTAAGAAAAGAATTGCTAAGTAAAATTGCTTCTTGATTCATAAAATTAAAATCAGCTAAAGATAAATGTAAACTGGCCTTTTTCAATGTTTGAACTGGTTTTGCCTAGTAATTTTATTTCCAAAGGTGAACATTGAAGTCTTGCTTTCATTGAGAGCAGTCATTTGCTTTTTTTTTTTTTTTTTTGATGCAGTTTAGAGTTACTCTGCCACATTCAACAACACTTTCTAAAGAATCTGTCTTTAGAAGTGACAGGTTAAGCAGCTACTGAGAGACTATTTTTCTCTACTAAGATAATTAAGATTCATGACACATCTTATTATCGATCCACACATACTTAAGTTAAATCAGATAAAATACAGAATTTCCATAAGAAAAATCTGAGACTAACTGCTTCTTGGGTTATTTTTTTTTCTGTTATTAACTCTTCACTTCCCCTCTTGCTCCCTACATTACACTTTAAATGGTTACTAAAATACATAGACTAGTTACTAGGAAAATACCAAACAAGATCTTTTCATTACTACATAGAGAATTCAGACAGACTCCAATTTCAACAGAGTTGTCCAGACATGAAGTATATGTTTTAACAAAATATGTGGAATATTTATAAATAATACTCCTTCTATTCTTGAATTTAGAGTTTTGCATAAATCCCTGGGAAATATAGAATGATAATTAGAAATATAACAAATAATATTCATCAAAAAAAGTGAAAAAAACATTTTAGTTCACTTTTCCTCATTCTAAGAACCTCAGTAAGTAAAAACAAAATAATTCTATTTTTGAAATAAAGTTAAATTTTACCCAACCTTTCATTATTGTTAATAAGCTACAGGCATCCAGAAATGAGGGGGGGATAACACTCGAGGATCTTTTCTGAGACTGTATATTTATTTTTGTTTTATATTTTCTGAGTATGGCGCTAAAAATATGTGACTCTCGATACACACTGTAAATTAAGAAATAATTCACAATAATGGACTTGGAGGTATCACTTAATGATCAAATGTAAATATTCATCATGAAGAGGTAATTACTCATTTTGGTAATTTGGTAAAGAGGTAAATAAATAATGAACTTCCAAATAGATCTCTATTAACAATATACATATAACATATGAAGAGAATAACACTCCTTGATTCTCTCATGAAACTTTTATACAGCATCAGTATAACTAAGTAATACCATGCATTAAAAGAAAAAATTCTGCCCCTAATTCTGAAGTAGAAATGAAGCAAGGTGTGTGTAACAGAGAGTTATACACAAGCCTCCTACAATAACTTGGGAAATAAAGACAGCCAGAGACGATGCAATAAACTTACTTAGAATTAGTATATCATATTCATGTGAAATCTCTTTTGATCAGCTCTATACAGCCTTGTGAAATCATGGGATTTTATAGCACAATCTTCTTGCTATTAATTACTACATGACAAAGATTAGTTTGTCTTAATATGTGGACTTTTGTCTGATTAAAATATTTGGTGTATATTGGTTTTGTGTACATTTTTATTGCTTGATTTTTTCTTTTTAGTATTTTATATTTCATGCCTTTTATTTATTATCAAGGTCAAAAATCTAGAAAGGCTTGGCATATAATAAGCTCTTGATAAATATTTGCTGTTTAGTGAATAAATATTGTTAATGAAAGAAGCAGATCAAAATTTGTGAACATGGGCTTTTCTGAGGAAAAAATGTAACATTTATGTATAGAATGTGCAAAATATTAGCACTCCTCATTGATTCTCGGGAAGAGCAAAACCCTGCCATGAACAAATAAGTCACGGTTCAGCTTTAACTATTAAAATGAACTTTTAAATATTCCAAAGAGGGGTTACCATCCTCTAAAACTTATGAGAAAAGAGCTCTCCATGACAGACTTTAAATATCAAAAGAGAAGTTTGGTGAACTAATCATATAATTTTTACTGTAATCTACAGCATTCATGAAGTGAAAAATATGAGAAAACAAAACAAAATAGTTTTCTCACACTTCTTAGAAGATTCAAAAAAGACCTTGTCTGGATCTCAAGCTGGGGGAAGAGGTAGGAAATCCTGAGAGAAGAAAGAATATAGAGGCTAAGGTGGCGCCTGTCCCCATAGATTCCTCCTGTTGGAAAGTCCAGGGATTTCAGGGGGATGAGACACTGTAGGTAAGTTCTGTGGGTTCAGTCAGGAGACTCTTCCTTCGACTTTCTGTTTGGAATTTGAGGAAGAAACCACTTCATGACAGAATAGAGATGGTGAGGTGGCGTTAATAGACAGAGGACCTGAGAGAACGCCGTATGTGTTTGGCCCGTTATTCCTTTTGTCTCTCCAGTGCACTTGAGACACATCCGTCAAAGTTGCCATGGTTCTCCAAGGAGGCACGCGTGTCTAAAAATTGAGAATTAGCGCATTGCCAGAGAAGTGCTATATCATCATCCCAGGAGAGTCCATAGCCGAGAGCATAACCTGGACAACCTGTTCAGAAAAGATAGAGAGCACCCTTAGTCCTTGAGGGGTAGCATGTCATAGAGTCCGGGCAGAAGCATTGCAGGCAGGCCTGACTCTGTGCTCTGATCTTATAGGAGAAAATAGGTCACCAGTTACTCTAGTCATGGACCATTCTTTCTTTCTTTCTCCCTTCCTTCCTTCCTTTCTCTCTCTCTCTCTCTCTCTCTCTCTCTCTCTCTCTCTCTCTCTTTTCTTTATTTCTTTCTCTCTTTCTTTTCTTTTTTTTCTTTTAAAGATGTGGGGTACAATTCAGGGTTAAGTATACAAATGTTCATTATGCAGGTACCCTTGTTGATGAGGTGTGCCCCTCTCTCTCCCTTGTTTCCCTCAACTGCCAATCCCACAGCCCACTGCCTCAGCAGTTTCCCACTACTTCCAGTCCCTTTGTTATAGTATTATAATTGTCCAAGTTATGCTTGTGAGTGAGAACCTAGCGTAGTCTGTTCTTTGTCTCTGTGATATATCACTGAGTGTAATAGACTCTAAATCCATCCAAGTTGCTGCGAAGTCCATGTGTTTGTTCTTTATGGCTGCATAATAATCCATTGTGTATATGTACCACATTTTTTTAAATCCAGTCCAGCTTCAATGGGCAGCATGTTTGGCTCCATGGTTTTGCTATTGAGAATAGAGCTGCAACAAACATGCATGTGTAGGTATCATTTTGGTAGAATGACTTGAGTTCCTCTGCGTTGAGTTCCTATGTTGAGTTCCTATGTTCCCAATAGGGGGATTGCTGGGTCATATGGAAGGTCAATTTCTAGTTCTTTCAGAAATCACCATACTGTCTTCCAAACTGACAGAGGCCTAACATCTAGGATCTACAAGGAACTCAAACAGTCCGAAAGAAAAAAAACAAACAGCCCCATTAAAAAATGGGCAAAAGACATGAATAGCGACTTCTCAAAGGAAGATATACAGGAAGCCAGCAGACACACGAAAACGTGCTCAGCCTCACTCATCATCAGAGAAATGCATATCAAAACCACACTGAGCTACCACCTAGCCCCAGTAAGAATGGCCATCATTAATAAGACAAACAACAGATGCTGGTGAGGATGTAGAGAAAAAGGGACGCTTCTACACTGCTGGTCGAATGCAAACTAGTGCAGCCATGGACCTTTCAGCAGTGAGTCAGTGAGATCTGAGGGCACATTCAAAGCACCTGTAGGAAGACACACCTGAATGGCCTAGGAAAGACCACAAGACAGGACAAAGACAGGTAGCCAGGACGAGTGAAAACTTAAATAAGAAAATCATGATTTGTCATCATGTTTAACTAGTCATTACATAAAGTTTCCAAGGTAAAATATTAGATTGATATGAGTTATGGTTATTTGGACACATAAAATGTTTAGGCTGGAGTCTCTGGCTGTCTCCACTAAGTGGTAACAAGACAAGGTCCTGTACAGTGTCTGTTTTGTTCACAACTTTATCTTTAGTGCCCAGTGTCTTTCTCTGCATTTGACTAAAGTACCCAGGAAAACTTAAAAAAACTATATTTGCTGTGAACCCCTACCTCACGTCTGCTGCACAGTATTCTATACACCCCCTCTTAGCTCACGTTTAATATGTTATATAAATTCTTAGTCCACGTTTGATATGTTATATACAAATTCCTACCTCACATTTACTGAATTTCTAACTCTACGTCAAATCCTGTGAGACTGGGCATGTAATAGGTGCCTGGTAGTGACTGCAATTGTAAAGCCATGATTTAAACCGTGTTTGTATTTAACCCTGTTAAGCTTCAACTTTTGCAATGGTATGTGAATGCTGAGCAAGCAACAAACCCCTCCCATACATTCCTTTGCTTAGATTAT
>CAUYQG010061740.1:0-13058 GCA_963574415.1 Tarsius wallacei | reverse complement strand
CCAAGTAGCTGGAACTACAGGCGCGCGCTACCACGCCCGGCTAATTTTTTGATTTATTGTAGAGATGAGGTCTCACTTGCCCAGGCGGGTCTCGAACCCGCAGGCTCAGGCAATCCACTCACCTCAGCCTCCCAAAGGCGTGGGATTACAGGCTGAGCCACCGAGCCCGGCTTACAAACCTATTTTCTTTACCTTCATGCTAGCCAGTAGGATAATGATCTTGAATATATAGTTTGAACATTGTAAATGTTTGTTTCATGCTATGACTATTTTTAACCTTTATTGTGTGTTTATTTTTACATTAGGTGAGAAATTCATCCACACTTCTCTTTAGTACCTTGATCACAAGAATTTTTGGAGTTAAAAGGGGAAAGGATGACCTTTCCAAAACAAATAGGTAAGTTCCATCTATTGCTAACTTTGCTTCTTACACAGTATTGTCCTGGCCAAGAATAATTTTTGAAATTGTGCTTGCTTTTATAGATTCATCTAGAGCATAAAACTATAAAAATACTATAGGGAATTAACCTATGATGCCAAATTCTGAGTCCTTGGGCAAAAATATCAGCTGTTTAATAAGTGGACCTTTCAAAGCAACAAAAATCTTGCAAGATAGCAAGGCTAAACTGTAGAGCCTGCTTTGTGTTTCCTTTGCATCTTCTTCAATCATGAATTGTCCTAAATTACTTTTTCTTGGTGTGTCCTCCAGTCCTGGCTTGTGCATATCTTTTATTTTGTAGGTGGAAGTTTAGATGTTGATTATACTCTCAAGAACATGTCCCAGATTACCTTTGCATTAAGCTCTGGTACTAAGCGGAGCAGTACACATATTGACCACAAGGAGTAAACAGTGCTTTTGACGTTTTGGTCTTTTCATTTCATGTTTACTGAAAATTGTTTTTCTCTTAACAAGGGTTTTGTAATGTCTTGAAGGAAACCTATGGAACCGTTTTGATTATGGGTAATTTTTAGATCTACTGAAATGCACAAGTTCTGTTTATTTTTAAAGAAAAGAAACTTTGAATAGTTATTCTTTGGCACTTAAGAGGATTTAGTAGTTCTGTAGTCTGATTGGCGTGCAGTTGTTAACACTAGATGTCACTGTTGCTGCATGCTTAATTACTTCCTTGACTTCATTTAGGATCCACTTTAGCCCGTGCTCTTTCTCTTGAGGGTCTAGAGATTCAGGCCCTACTCTTCCCCTACCTAAAAACATCATCAAACTTCAAGTGTAAGTTTCAAGCTGTTGTTTATTAACATGTATTTTTTTGTGATGGAACTAAATCTTAGGAATTAAAAAATATCATGAAATCATGTTTTGACATACTGATGGTAATTCTAGTGAAATCTACTGTGGTAGTTCTGAATTGCCATTTAAGTTGCTGTTTATCACCCTATAAAATTCACCAGGTATTTAAAAGGACGATAACTGACTGTAAGTAGAATCCCCTGGATATTGAGTATGTTCAGGAAATACCAGAGAGGTTTTTTTGGCCTTTTTTTATTTCTTTCTTTCCTGAATAGTATTTTTAAAATAAATAAAACAAATATTACTCTTTTTTGAAATGTTGATCATAATTTTTAGTTTTTAGCCTAGTCCTAAAGAAATTATTCCTGCCAGTAACTTGAAATCACTAATATTTATCTCTCCTTAGCGCTGTCCATTTGGTTAATAATTCTACAATATGCTATAGTTTAAAACAGTTGGGTCATGTTAAGAGGTCATGCTAAATAGTGGTGTAAATACAATATGTTAGTAATGAAATAAATAATGTTTAAAACTGAATTTGAAAATGAATAATTTTTTTAGCTCTCATGAAGTGATTCTTGAATGTATATACAAATTTTATATGTATAGGAGAAAATGATCAGATTTATTTCACTTAGGTTACATCTAAAGAAGGATGGAGGTATAGGCAATGATTCCATATAGTTTTAATCTTTTTGCCAAAGTCACACTGAGGGAAACTTCTATTATAAATCTATTCCCCTTAGATAGGAAAGATTACAAAATATGTAAGTTTCCTAGAGAGAGGAAAGTGGAATATTTGTATAATTATTTTGAGTAAAGTTAAAAAGTGAAATGAAGGAATTAGGTTGTTAGTTTTTTTTTAATGTGATCAACATTTTGGTGAGACCTTTATCTGAAGAACATTGACGTGTTCCACAAGGCTTCTGTTCTCTGTTTAACCCTTGAAGAGTATATTTCTTGGCAGCTCCTGTTAGATTTGCTCTGCAAAACCTTTAGTGTCCTAAATTTGCAGTTGTTTGTGATGGTTCTTCCAGTTGCAGTTTATTTGATTATGCCACTTTTTGTTGAAATATTTATAATTTTGTTCCCTACAATATTAACTTCCTGAGGGCAGCACCTTTTTCAACTCTTCTGTGTATATAATGGGCACTTAAGAATCGAGTAATAATGATGTCTCATTGGTTACTTAACCATCAAATGACTAACCTCAACTGATGGCACCTCACAAGTCATTTAAGTTTCCTTTTACAACCACAGATTGTCCTGCACACAATCTTGGTCAGAAGGGAACTGGACATAAAAAGAACATCTGCTTTTTCCATCTAGTGGGGAAAAAAAAGTCTGTCTTGGAGTAAACAAACTTGGTTTCTAGGCATTTTGCTGCCACTGGAGATGACCTTAATAGACTCCCTTATCCGCTCTGTACTTCAGTTTCTCTGTCCGTGTAACAGGAATAAGAAGATATCTGCTCTGTACTCACAGGGCTTTTGCGAGGTTAAAGCAAACTATTAGAAGTTCCTTTTTAAAAAGATATTGAAAGTCCAGGTTATTAGAGATATAGTGTGCTTTTTTTCTCTCTTACTGCTTCTGTGATTGTATTTGTCCAATTGTCTTGCTTTCGAGACTGTGCTTTTTGAGGACAGGGTCAGTATCTTATTCCTTTTGGGGCACCTAGTGCCTAGCATAGTGTCCAGCATGTAGAAATAATGGCTTGATGAAAAATACACTTTGTTACTGGAGGAGAAATAAGAAATCGAGTTTCTACTCCTGCCTCTGTTGCCATATAACCATGATAACCAACTGAGAAAAGGGAAAGGGAGTTAACATCCCTGGGTCTTGGTTTTCTCCTCTGTATAATTAGAGGTTTGGGCTGTCCCTGAGGCCTTTTTCCTCTGTAAAATACTAAGCTAAGGCCTTACATATGTTACAGGATTTGCGAGCTTGGTAAAATGCTGGATTTCCAGGGCCCAGAAAAGTACCTGTCACACAGTAGGGATAAGATGTTCCCATTTCACATGCAAAGAAAACAGTAGAACATCTGCCTAACTGTTTGTAATTCTGTAGAGTGTACGTGAGATGCTTGAATTTTAGAGCCCATCAGTCTTGTTTAGATGTGTTCTTTGGATTAAGAATGAGAAAACACAAGTTTTACTTGTGTATGTTTTAAATAATGTTATTACATTTTTATGGGTTTTAACCTTTTTCTTTCTGTTTGTTGCTTCCTGACTGACTCAGCCTGATAGAATGAATAATTAATCCTGTGTAAAATCAGAACCAGCAAAGCTCTGTGACCTGGGGAGTATGCTGTGCATTCTAAAATAATCCCCCTAGCCGGGCGTGGTGGTTCACACCTGTAATCCCTGCACTTTGAGAGGTGGAGGCAAGAGGGTTACCCAAGTCCAGGGGTTTGAGACCAGCCTGGACAACTTGGCGAGACCTCGTTTCTACAATAAATCAAAAAAAATTAGCCAGGTGTGGTGATGTGCACCTGTTGTTCCAGCTACTTGGAAGGCTGAGGCGGAAGGATCTCCTGAGCGCAGCAGGTTGAGGCTGCAGTGGTTGTGAGCATGCCATTGGACTTCAGTCTGGACGACAGAGTGACACTATGATTAAAAAACAAAAAACAAAAAAACCAGTCTCCCTCTACATGTGAGTGGGCTCACCTGGACTACTCATTTCTTGCATGGCAGAAGCCAAACCATTGTGGTTGTCAGCTCAAGATTTTTCCCTTTAGCTCCTGTGTGTATTAACCTTCACCTGAGCTAGTCCCAGCTAAGTGACAAATGCCAATTTATAGCAATCTGAAAAGCTTTACTTTTGACTTCTTGGAGTGTCTGCTTTGCCAAAACTTTATACAGCTGCTTGGTGTCCAGAGTGTTATATAGCTTTTGTGCACTCCCTGCGTTTTAAGGCAGTCAGTGAGCCAATTAGAACTTGACAACCCTTACCATGAACTCAGTATTGACATGATAGAGGAGTACTTGAGGAATATAAAACCTGGACTTTACTCAAGGAGCTAACATTTCAGCTAGGGAGATGAAGATTATTACTTGTGAATCAGATAAAAATAGAAGACACCATATAATAATCAGCTGCACGATACGATGTGAGTAATGCATGCACTAGAAGCTTATAAATGGGAGAACTGAGTGGGGTACTTGAGGGAGGAAGTTGTGTTTCTCATAAGGCATTGGGGATGAGCAGATGTGCGGTACAAGCAGACCAGTAGACTTAAAAAGACAAACAAAAGAGTAGTCATCTTGTTTACTGTGCTGTGAAGTACAATATCTATTCTGTCTTATTGTAGAGTGCTTATATTCAAACTAATAGCTTAGGGGTAGTTGGGTACAATTTAAGAAGAAAATATGTTGTATAAGCATCACAAGAGTAAGTAAAATTATTTCCAGTGACTCTGTCAGGAGATGTTAAATTGTATTATTTTATTTTCCTGGGTATATATGACAGATAATTATTTCAGTTATTTTTCTTCACATTTCAGTGGCGTAGGTCTGGAAGGATTCTCCCAGGGCAATCTAATCCAGTCCAGCATCCTGCTTATAGTTAGATTTTGAAGCAATTTCCAGAAAGACTGGCTTCTCTCCTGTTTTTCATGTTTTCTAGGAAAAGAGATTCCACAAATTTCTGTGGTTACCCACTGTATTGTTTAGGAAAGAATTGAATTCTCAAAACTAAAATTGAGAGCTGCAGGGCAATTGGGTTTTTATATTTTAGAGAATGTAATCATTAGAATTCAGAAAAGCTTGTTTGCTTTGAACTACATAGTAGCTCGTAGCAAGCTCCTATTTGGCCAACTTGAAAAATCAGGATTTTCTTTGACTGTGGCTGGGATAATATTAACATCCTCAAACCCAAAGAATTCTCATTTTCTCTATTGAACAGCATTTATTTTGTTTTTATTCTGGCCCAGGCCCCCTTCTGAGTACTGGCAACCAAAGATGAATCAGAAATACTGTCTGTCCTAGGGGAATTTCCCAGTCTAATGAAGAATACGGCAGTTATCTGTGGTGCTGACATCTCTGTTCAATGTGTAGAGGGTTGGGAGAAGTGAAGGGAAGTAGCATTTACTTAGTGTCCAGTTGCGTGTTTGGCACGTGCCAGACCCTTTGTACATGCCTAACGTAGCCTCATGGCAGTTCTGTGCGATAGATATGGAATCCTAATGTCACAGAGGGGCAGCCTGAGGCTCCTGAGATTCAGTTACTTGCCTGCGGTCATGCAACCAGAAAGGGGCAGAACTAGGACACAAAGCGAGTTCCCTTGGCAGAGCACATGCTCATTTACACACCAGACAGTGGAGCCCCTCGTGAGCTGTAACTCGCCTTTTTGGAACCTGATTTTAGATTTTTACGTTGTCAAAGTGGGAAATGAACCACTTCACTCCAGGTGTCAATGTGGACTGCTGACCATTTAGCAGGACAGGTAGAAGGAGGCCAGCGGAGAATTTTATTTTGATGTGACTTTAGTACTTTCTATGGACAGTGGAAAACATACAGATTGTGTGCAGTTTTGGCCCGTGCATGTTCTTTTCCTCAGTGAGCCCCATGCTTATTTCCTGTAGATGGAGGCTAGGAGCAGATCTCAAGGCTTCTAATGTCCACGTGTCATAAAACCAGGAAGGTAGAAATCTTAGTTTTCTGGTTGACAAGTAGCAATGAATGAAATTACACCAAATTAGTGTTGCTAGTAAGAAGATTGCCTTTTGTATACAGTTGTCTCTGTAAAAACCCTTATAGTTGATAACAGTTTGGTGGTATTGGGAGAGGATTTGAGGTCTAGGATAATTCTTGCCTACGTTATGATTTCTTCTAGACTTAACTTAATATTCTGCAGAGTCTGTGCTTTTATTTTTTATTCAGATCTTTAAGTCAAATTATACTAATAATCATTACTATTATTGTTTGTTTTTATCTTTGTGAGAACCTAAGATGTCATCCAGTCTCATTTTCATTTTGCAGATGTGAAAATTGAGGTGCAGAGAAGTTAAGTGATTTTGTTCAAGGTCAAAAGCTAGTGCTGGTGATACAATTTAGTCATTATTTTCAGCTCACAGTAAGCTCAACTAGAATATTTAAAAAAGTTAACTGATTATTTAGAAACTAAAGTTCTATTAGCAACAATAATATTAGTTTGGATTCAAATGAGTCTACTGTAAAATATGAAGTTTATTCTCCCAAAGGGGCAATTTAATTATCATAGGATTATAAATATTGATGATTTGAAATTAAGGTTAGAAGCCCAGTGTTTTGATTTGGTCTGGAGGGATCATTCATGCACTTTCCACAATTGTTTGTAGAATGAACATTCAATCTGCTTCTTTAGTCAGTTAAATGAGTAGTTTTGGAGACTGAGAGGCAAAGTATAAGTCTTGTGTAACCCTTGTTGAGATGTTCCTAAAGTCAGAATTAAGTCTGTGCTGACACTTTGGCCTACTGGAGAGTTTCAAGTTTCAAGTTTTTGTTCATTCTTAGGTTCATAGATTACAGGTAGGAAAACCACAAAAAAAAAATTTAACCGAAAAGAAGTTCTTAAAAAGAAATATGTTTGTGAACTTGAAGTGGGAATTAGTCATTGTGTTCTTAAGTATTGACCCTTGCACAGACCAAGTAATCTTTATTTCTAAGTACTGCTTCAGGCCATTGCCTTCTTTAATAACTGAAGCATTGTTGCTGGAGTTTGAGCATGTTCTATGGAATGTTGGCAATGCATGCATCCTCTTTCTGCATCTTAGTAAAAGCATGAGTAAATATTTTTTTCTTAGCTTTGGTATTTTTGTAGCTTACATTTTATATGAGCCAGACTAATATAATGTAATACCAGGATTACATAATTTAAGACGTCAGGATTGCTTCCAGGACTATGAGATAAAGTCTTCATTTATCAGGGGGTTTACAAGCAGTATTTGTTGCTCATTCAGTACCTGTAGAGAAACACCACAGAGCTATTTTCCAAATGAGAAAATGGAGTCAAAGAGGTTAAAGCCAGAGGGAACAGTTTCTTTAGGTCTTGGATAATATTTCTTCCTTATTCAGAACTTGGTCCTTATAACTACTGACTTTAGTCATGTATAGCTTGGAAATTCCAGGAATTTCCAACTGTTTTTTAATACATAGAACTTCTTTTTTATAAAATACAATCAACAGCATTTTTTCATTGAATACTTACTGTGTACCTTGGTGCACTAATATGTATAAAAGTAGTTTATGGCATGACCTTAGATTTCAAGAAGTTTATCATTTATTGGGAGATAAGACCAACATGTGAACTAGTAAGTGAGGAAATACGAGGATCAGTTTCTCTGGTGTTGACTGTCAGGGGATAAGAGGTCAGGCTCCATGCAGCAATATGAGTTTAATCTGGACTTGAAAGGATGGGCAGAATTTGAACAGGTAGAGAAGAGGGTGTTCCATATGGGATTATATAGTATAAACAAGGATGTAGAGGTTGGAGCGCACATTGTATACACATTGTCTAAGAAATTAGATAATAAATCAGATTAGGACAGAGAGGACATAATGCAAATATTCATTCATTCGTTGCTAAAGCAAAGATTCATTGACCACCTACTCTGGGTAGGCAGATTCTGAGGCTCTATCAGTGAGTGAGGAAGACATATCAAGAGGATGGCTTGAATTTTAGATATTAGGAATCATTTAGAGGTTTTTGTGTCAGAGTAGTCCATGATAAAACCATTGTTTCAGGAATTATTTGAGAAGTGATTGCTTTCTGTGGCACCCGCTAGTGGGAGGGAAGAAGATGATACCAAGCCTGGAAGCGTTGCACATGAATAAACCAGCTCTCGCTTGTAGATTCTTAAAGCATGGTTCAGTTTGGTGTGATTATTTCAGCATTTATTTTTTGTATCAATTCTAGATTGAGTAGTAGCTATGTTAATGGGGAATATGTCCTATGTGCTAAGGAATACTCGTTTCCTGAGGAGATTAAAATATATTTGGTGAAAAATAGATTTTTCGCCAGGCATGGTGTCTCATGCGTATAGTCCCAGCACTTTGGGAGGCTGAGGCAAGAGGATTGCTTGAGGCCGGGAATTCAAGACCAGTCTGGGCAACAAAGCGAGAATTCGTCTCTGCAAAAAAAATAGAAAACATTGGCCAGATGAGGTGGTGCATGCCTGTAGTCCCAGCTACTTGGGAGAATCACTTGAGCTCAGAAGTTTGAGGCTGTGATTGTGCCACTGCACTCCAGCCTGAGTGACAGACTAAGACCCTGTCTCAACTCAAAAAAACCCAACAAAGCATTTTTTTTTTCCTGCCTTTCACTGACTAGAAATGCTAGGGTAAATAAAAATATGTTTATGATAGGACTTCTCAGACTATCTTATATGCTGTCATGCGTTTTGGGAATCTTCAAGAATGGAATATAGCATGTAGTATGCATATTTCCCTAAATTATTTGACCAGAACCGATTGATATAACATAAACAAGGTTGTAGCGCATATTGTACACATGTCTAAAAAATTAGATGATAAATCAGATTAGGACATGGGATATAATGTAAGTATTCATTCATTCATTCCTAAAGCAAAGATTCATTGACCACCTACTCTGGGCAGGCAGGTTCTGAGACCCTATCAGTGAATGAGAAAAACATGTCAAGAGAACCCCTCTCCCCTCCCTCCCCTTCCCTTCTCCTCCCTCCCTCTCTCCTCCCTTCTCTTCCCTCCCTCAAAGGTACATCTGTTACCATCATGCATTCCATCCCATAGTTTGGGGGACACCGCTATAGGGGATACCGTTTAAGGCAAGTGGAAGACATGTTTCTGATTATTAGGAGCAGCACCATCTGTGAGACAGAAAGGTATTTGTTTCAGATGTATCTTGGCAGCAACAGAAAGTCTTAGTTTTAGTTACAGCTAAATACACTTTAAATTATCCCAAGTTGTCAGATAAAGATTTAAAATCGTGTCCTACATATAGTAGGTAATCAATAAATGTGAATCTATGAAAATATCATAATTATGAACTTTTCAAAATCATACAATAAGTTAAGTGCCTCTTTGGGAAAATAAACTTTGTATCGCACATTAGACTCTTCTACCATTCTGTCAGAAGAAGTGGTTTCCATTTCCCAAGGCTTGATTGTTGCTATGGTGACCATAGTGGGGAGTAGCACCTGCAACTCGAGGCATGGACTGATCCTCGAGTTAGTGCCTCACCTGTCAGACTGTGTGTTTGTATTCCTTTGTGGCATGGGGGAGGGGACATAGGGAGAGAGAAGTTGAGAATAAATTGGTAGTAACCAGCTTTGGAATATAATAGGTAAGGCTTAAGGATCCTCTGGTAGGACTGACTTGTGTCTTTAGATTGTCTGTCTTGCCAGTAAGTTAAGTAGCATGCTCTGCTGTTGTCAACCTCACCCCCCCACCAATAATGGCTTCATTTATTAATGTTTAAACATATAAACATAGGCTTGAAATAATTTGCACTCATAGCAGTTAGAATGTTTTTGGCTGCAAGTAACAGCAAACTGAAATCAAAATTTAAACAAGGAAAACTTATTATCCCAGATATAACCTAGAAGCTTTAAAGGGGATTGATAATATCAAAGGCCCAGGTTTCCCCCCTGTTTCTACTGTGTCATCCTTGATATGATAGCATGGCCACCAGGCAAGCTTCCTTCATGGTCAAGGTGGCTACAGTTCCAGCCATCACACTAGACACTACAATATGTAGGCACAATATCCAGTGGCCTTTTGCATCTCTATTTCTTTTTATTTCTTTTTAAGAGCAGCAACACCTCCTGTACATGTTACAAAGTTCCTACTTCCACACTCTACAGACTTTACATGTTGTTAGACAGAGTTAACATCTTAGCATGCCACAGCTTATCCCTGGCGAGGGAAATAGATCCACCATAATTAGCTTAGACTAATCAGGGTTCTTCAGTTGGGTCTGGGATTGGTGCCAGTCTTCCCTGAAGCATGTGACTACTCAGAGAAGGATGAATACCCAACCAAATCAATGCTGTTAAAAGGAAGGATAGGATGGAGGAATGAACGTTGATTAGGCAATGAGTGAGGCCTGCAGCTACGTTGTTCTAGGCAATCTCTAAAGCTTTGAAAATGATTTGTTAAGGACAGTGACTTAAATAGCAAGGTAATATATATGTGTTTTATTTATATGTTTTCTTCATGTAATTTTTTTTTTTTTTTTTATGAGTTGGAATCTCACTCTGTCGCCCAGGCTGGAATTCAGTGTCATGCTCATGGCCACTGCAGTCTTCATGTAATTTTTAAAAGATACGAAGTTGTGCAAGTGTCTGGATATAAGGTTTTGTTATAATTCATTTCTGTAAGTAGTTTGAACTTAAAAATCCACCTAGGAACAAAGTATATGTCTTCACACTTGAACATAGTTTTATAGAATGTAAAATAGAGATTCTGAATGGAATAGAATCAATTTCTAGTGAAGAAAATGCTATTCGGCTATATTAAATATCTCCTTGCTTTAGAGCTGATCTCTAACAAGCTAACAGAATGTTTAACACTTTTTAAATTATAAACTCTAATTTCACTTTGAAATTTGACCTGTACATTACAAATTTTCTTATTGTAAGACTAGTGGTGTGAAGTCAAATGGTCTTTCTAAATTTATTTAAATTGGTACTTAATTATTTTTATTTATGGACCAAACTATTTTGATGTGACTTTTTTTGTCTCTGAACTCAACTTAGGCCAGCTCGTCCTGAACAATCTCTCTTTCTGTGTCTTCTAAGTTTCTTTCTTTTCTGTCCTCTAAACTCTAAATGTTTTGTAGAAGTGGCTGTCTGAGTCAGGGCAGACCAGTGGGGCTCAACAGAAGATGGGGTCAGGCTAGCTTCATCTGACAAAAACAGTAAGATTTATTATTATTTAACACTTGCTAAATCTTGGAGAGCTAGAGAACTGTAAGCACAATTCTAGAGCCATCTGTTGTTCTTCAGACGTCTTTGTCTTTCTCCTGTTTATCTCTATCATCTCTCAAGTTCTGAGCAACTGATTGAAGTGCATTACATTATTATATGTGGTCAATTACATACTTCCCTCCCTTAATTCACTCGGTTCCTCTCTTGCCTCCCACAGTCAAAACCCTCCTATGCCTGGTTTCTATAGTTGGTCTCTGAACTAACTCAACTTAGGCTGACTTGTCCTGAAAAAAAAAAAAAAATCCAGCATTTTTTTCTTCATCATTCACTCCGCACATGCATTACCTAGGGTCAAGGCTCTGAGCACTGAGGGGAGTATAGTCATTTATAAAATATGGTCTAAATCTTGGAAGTACAGTAGAGGAGAAGAGATATGACTTGAAGTCAACTGTAAGCTTAACTGTAAGACAGAGGGGCAAGCTGGCAGTCTTTTGTGAACTCTTTCTCTCAGGAAGAGCCTGCACCCCCCATCCTCCCATCTCCTCACTTCAGCGCCACTGCCTGATTGTACCTTAGCAGAACTCTTGTCCACACCCCTAAATCACACATTTTCTTCAAGCCCCTTCTCCCTTCCCGTCACTTTGGTTCTTCCTCCATTAAGCCAGGAAAATCTCACACGACTGTTTCTGTATCTTTCCTTCCTTCTGTCTGACAGTGGGTACTTCAGATCATGGCCAGGAAGCACAGAGCGGTATTGCTCATCTGCCTCTCCTCCCTGTACAGCTGTGCCCTGCGTAACAACACTGTGGTCAATGATAGACTGTATATATGATGGTGGTCCCATGAGGTTATAACGGAGCTGAAAAGTTTCTGTTGCCTGTGATGTCGTAACTGTCCTAACACCGTAGCACAATGTATTAGTCACATCTCTGTGGTGATAGTATACATAGACCTGCACCTCCTATATTGCTTGTCATAGAGAAGCTGAGCACATAGCCGGGCATGGTGGCTCACGCCTGTAATCCCAGCACTTTGGGAGAGGGAGGCGAGAGTTTGCCTGAGCCTAGGGTTTCAAGAGCAGCCTGGGCATCTTGACGAGACCTCGTCTCTACAATAAATAAAATAAATTAGCTGGGTGGAATGTCGAGGCTGCGGTGACCGGGTGAACGTGCCACTGCACTCCAGCCTAGGCAACAGAGTGAGACTCTGACTCAAAAAAAAATTATATTACTGGTTTATGTATTCACCATATTCTGGTTTTTGTTGTTATTTAAGGGAATACTCATACTTACTAAAAAATTATGATACCTGCAAAACAGCCTCAGGTGGGTCCTTCAGGAAGTATTTCCGAAGGCTTTGTTATTGTAAGAGATGAAGACCCCACACCGGTTATTGCCCCTTCCAGGGGGACAGAATGTAGAAGTGGGAGACTGAAGCTGATGATCTTCATCCCGTGTAGGCCTAGGCTAATGTTCATATTTTGTTTTTTAAAGTAAGTTAAAAAAGAAATTTAAAAAGTTTTTAAAAAATTAAAAAATAGATAAAGCTAATAAAATACATATATAAAAAGAAAATATTTTTGTAGAGCTGTAAAGGTGTTTGTGTTTTAAGCTAAGTCTTATTACAAAAGAGTCAAAAGATTAAAAAAATTTTTAAGTTTATAAAGTAAAAATGTAGCCGGGCTCGGTGGCTCAGCCTGTAATCCCGCGCCTTGGGAGGCTGAGGTGAGTGGATTGCCTGAGCCCACGGGTTCGAGACCCGCCTGGGCAACTTGGTGAGACCTCATCTCTACAATAAATCAAAAATTAGCTGGGCGTGGTAGCGCATGCCTGTAGTTCCAGCTACTTGGAAGGCTGAGGCGGAAGGATCGCCGGAGCCCAGCAGGTAGAGGCTGCGGTAGCTGGGAGTGGCCTCTGCACTCCA
>CAUYQG010061738.1:0-11919 GCA_963574415.1 Tarsius wallacei | reverse complement strand
CTGTCACCCAGACTGGAGTGCAGTGGCCGCTCCCGGCCACCGCAGCCTCGACCTGCTGGGCTCCGGCGATCCTTCCGCCTCAGCCTTCCAAGTAGCTGGAACTACAGGCGCGCGCTACCACGCCCGGCTAATTTTTTGATTATTGTAGAGATGAGGTCTCGCTTGCCCAGGCGGGTCTCGAACCTGCGGGTTCAGGCAATCCACTCACCTCAGCCTCCCAAAGGCGCGGGATTACAGGCTGAGCCACCGAGCCCGGCTGAGGTCCTGATTTTAATTCTTTTGGATAAATACCCAGAAGAGTCATATGAAAGTTCTGTTATTATTTTCAATCGCAGCCGCATCATTTTGTATCCCAAACAACAACATACAATGGTTCCAATTTCTCCACAACCTCGCCAACAATTGTTTTCTTTTTTTTAAATCACAGCCATCCTATAAAGTGTGAGATGATATCTCATTGTGCCTTTGAATTAATTTACCCTGATGATTTTGATTTTTGAACATCTTTCTATTTGTTATTCTTATGCCTTTTAGCAAAATGTCTATTCAATTCCTCTTGAATGTTTTTAAATCAAATTTCTGTTGAGTTATAGCAGTTTTCTTATATATTTGGAAATTAATCCCTTTTCAGATGTGTGTTTAGTCAATATTTTATTTCATTCTAAATGTTGCCTTTTCACTTTAATAGCTCCTTTTGCTATGCAGAAACTTTTTACTTTAATGTAGTCCCCCTTGCCTATTTTTGTTTTGATATCAGGGTGATGCTGGCTGAAAAAAAAATGAGCTTTAAAGTGTTCCTTCCTATATCATTCTAATTTTTAAAACATGCCTGAACATTCTTATGTTGTTTTTTTTCCCATTACATGTTATAATTATTTTTTTTCTTTAACTCTATATTCCAATATGGTAAATTAGTCAGATCTTTCTTCTATTCTATCCAGTGTTTCCTTTAAAGGTCACATTTCTCTTTTATTAGTTTAGTATTTTTACTTTATTATTGGCATCTCTTTTACTTATAAAGTCCTTTATTATTTAATATGTTCTAATTTTTCTCTCACAATTTTTAAACCTAAAATCTTCATCATCTTTGAATATTTAGCTGTTCTCTCATTGTTTATGTTGTCTCATTAGTAAATTGTCCCATGCATTTTTAAATTCTGCCTATCAATGTCAAATCAGTAGGAGTGTTTATCCATGAAAATCTCAGCTATACCTGTGCTCTAGATTAAGCAGTTGTCCTTAAAGAACATGTTTGTTTCAGGTAGGATTTGTAGATTTTTCTCAGTCTGGGTTTAATTTTCTATGTTTAGTTTGATTTGGGTTCCAATACATCATTGTGTATAACACTTGTTTTTGTAATTTCTTTTAAAGCACTTTTTTTGTTGTTTCAGTAATGACTGGAGATTGTTGACTCACTTTTGTCTGTTCCCAGTCTGTGTATGTGCCAGTAGGGGCAAATCTTTTTTCCCTTCTTATATGGATGGAACAGTTTATGCCAAGTTATCTCCTCTCTGTAGATTATATTTGTACAGGCTTTCTGACTTATGAAAAAAATTAATTAGAGTGCTTCATCAAAGACAGGACTGACTATATCTAACTTATTTTCAGCATAGGTACTGAAATCCCAGTTTGTATGCCCATGCCTAGTGTACTTAATGCAGTATTTTGGTATATTAGAATCAAGAAAAGTATCTTGTTATATGGTCTCAAGTCTGAGCTCTTGAGCAGAAGTTGTGATATAAATTTGATATCTCTCCTCTACTTTGTTAAAGCAACTTATATTTGTGAATCAATGGAATATAATATTTTTGATTGTATAGATGACACAATTGTTTACATTATTATTATTATTATTATTTTTGAGTTGGAGTCTCACTCTGTCACCCAGGCTGGAGTGTAGTGGCATGCTCATGGCCACGCCAGCATCAACCTGCTGGGCTCTGGCAGTCCTTCTACCTCAGCCTTCCAGGTAGCCAGAACTACAGGTGCATGCTACCATGCCCAGCTAATTTTTTATTTATTGTAGAGACGAGGTCTCACCAGGTTGTCCAGGCTGGTCTCAAACTCACAGGCTCAGGCAACCCACTTGCCTGGGCCTTTCAAAGTGTTGGGATTACTGACTGAGCCACTGGGCCTGACCAATTGTTTATATGATTAACATACCAAAAGATATTCTTGTTTATGGCATTTCTCTATTTAAAAAATATTTTAATATTTTACTATATGAGGTAGGACAGAAAAATCCAGAATTTACTTATAAAAAATTGTATAATTAATCCTACATGTTTAAACTTCAGTTATCTTCAAAGTACTCTCTGTTTGATGCAATATCTAACAAGTCACTTTTTCCACTGTCCAAAGCAATTTTGAACGTGTCAATTTTGGTGCCTTTTAGTGCTTCCAACATTTTTTGTTTCACCTCTTCCACACCAGCAAAATGTTCCCCTTTGAAGATTTTTTTTTCATCTGGGGCAACAAAAAGAAGTCACTAGGGTGAGATCAGGCAAATAGGGAAGTAGGACACAGGATCATGCTGTTTGGGGTTAAAAAAAAAAAACAAAAACTGCTGAACACTCAGCATGGTGTGGGCAGGTTCACTTGTAAATCACCCATCATGACATGGGCAAATGTCTTTGAATCTCCAAAAATATTTAACTAAAGTCAAATGCAGCCTCTCACAATGCTAGCTGGTACACTGATGCCAATGGGTTCCTAAAATCCTTATTGAGCAGCGAAGACTGTACTACAAGGGGCTTGCCCTCCAAAGAATAATTCTGGTTTGTTTGGTGATCCCTTCATATACCATAAAGTATCCTAAGTTTTTATGCTTATTAAAATGTTTAAATACCCTCCTATATTTCTGGAAAATTTTATGAATTATGTTAGGATTCTCAAAATCCAAGAAAGTTGACATTTAAAATTAGATCATGTACTATTATATGTATGGATGATATAATGTATGAATTTTGTTTCAAAATAATACTGTCTTAGAAGTTGGTGGAGTGTATATTTTAAATAATTGTCCATGAATTCATTAATTTTGAAACTGGGTGATGACTACATAAGAGTATATTATACTATTCTCTTTGCCATTTAAAAGATTAAAATTTTAGCAAGCAATCATGAAATTATAGTATTCCCATAATTTCTTTATGACAGCTAAAATATATACTTTGTATTCAACATTTAAACTCATCATTTATTGCTAAAGACTTATAGCACATTGTGCCATTTAAAGAACAAAATTTAAACAACTGCTTTTAAATACAAAGCAAATCTATTGAAAAACTAATAAATCCTAAATAGAAGCCTCATTACAGAACAGGGTCTGGATATCAATTTTATTTATTATTGATAATATATGAAAAAATGAGGTAATGGGCCTAACTGAAGCTTAATTTGAAGTCAACATGGCAAATTTATAAATCCTCTTTTTTGTGAATTTATTCACATGAAATTTTAAAGAATGCAAATAATATTTTATAGTTGAAAATTAATTTTCACCAGTAATATATTCCTCTTAGAAGAAGACTCTAGAAAGGTAATTAGGGAGAAACAAAAAGGATACATGTGAACACTTTCTCAAATGAATGTAGCTATGACTAAATCCAGATTACACCAATATTGGAAACATAATGTCATTTGATACTTTTGAATGTCTTTTGGCATGCAGTACAAGGACCACAGCTGGGCTTTTAGCTTGTTGATTGATAAATTTAATGAAGCCATTCTCTTGTATTGTTATTTGTCCTTTTTAAAAAGCAAAAGTGTTTTTCCTGAATAGTTTGATTATCTTTTTAATATTTTTCCTCTTCTTCAAGTGATTATTTTCTGGGCAATATCAATCAAGAATAAAAAAGCATTTTGAAAGCATTGCATACTGTTTTTCTATAGCCACACTTTAAACTAAAAACCATGATATTTATTCTCATTCTCCTAAAATTTACTAGCTTGAGAGTAAGCTAAATCACAGTTGAAGCCAGCCTTCTTTAAAACAGGCTGTTTCACCCAGAGGTTTTAATGTACCTATGGTTAAAGGCACATTGAATCTGATGTGAAACCAGTTTGAGTTATTGAAAAAGGTTGTTATACTTTAGCTATTGTTAAGATCTGTCAAGTCTGTTCCTTCAAACATTTAGTACAATCTGAAGGACATAAAGCCTGGTTTATTTCCTTTGATAGAATATATTTCTATTACATAAAATCCAAACCTGTATGCTGGAAGAGACTGGAAGAGGGAGTTGCCCTTTAAATGTGTCTAATTAATTTCCATACTGTCTTTCCACAAAATGTCTTCCTGCCATGTAGAAGAGGGGGTCGCAATCATTATTTTTCACTTATTGATAATTTTTATCTATATGTATTTTCAGAAACTAATAAATAACAATAAGCCTTTGGTTTTTAAAATATCTAATCTCTAACTAGAGATAAGACATGGCCTACTAAATTTCTGAAGTCTGACCAACTTAGCCTGAAGGCAGTATATACTCCTCCACCCAATATTTCTTTTGGATAAGATGCAGTCCACCTTCTTTGATTTATGGTTCTCATAAGAAAAGTAACATGTTTCATGATTGGTTTTAGTCCTAAGTCATTTGCATATTTAATAAGAGATTCTGAAAAGACTATAAGAAAATGATATGTAACTTTATTTACATTTAATGATCAATATAATTTATGCATTCAACACATTTTTATCTCATGGCTCTTATTTTAAGTAAATCTTATGAAAAAATATTGACAAGGTAGCTACCATTTTAGAATACTTTTTTTATGTTCTTTATATAAAGGCAATTTAGAGCCTTGTATCTGCCTATGCCTCATTTCAAGGTGCTACCGCCAGGAAAAGTTGACTAAATGACTTAAATGCTTAAGTGTAACATCACCCTGTCTTGTTTAGGACATATTTCATGCACTTCTGCATTTATGATACCTAAATAAAATTAATGAGACTTATTCTTGGGTCATTCAGAAATACAGGGACTTTAACACTCTTCAGACTGCCCATGGTCAATGAGGGCTGGGAGACAGTAGTTGAAAAGTGTTCTCCTTTTTCCCAGAAGAAGGCAGATCTGATTGTATTCCCTTATCAATATCAACCACCTACAGAAGTAGATAACCCAATAATGCATTGTATTGACTTTTCTTCCATTCCCATTTTACAGTGCCCAAGCCCCACTATCATCTCACAATTTTACTCTCTGAGACAATAAACCTTTATCTCAGGCTCTGCTAAAACAGGATTTCAATCTGAATCTAGAATACCTGGGTTACAATCCTGGCTGTATCTCATAATAGAAGTTAACTTGAAGAGTTATTGGTATCTTTGTGCCTCTATTTTCTCATATGTAAAATAGGACAGTGTTACTGAACATAACACTAGCAATATTATAAGAATTAAAGTATACAATATATGTAAATTACTTTAGATAATTTTCAGACTATAATGAGCACTATGTAAGCATACTTTATTTTACCTCACACATGCCACATGATAAAAAAAACTTCATATTTTAGAAATGTCCATGATTATAAAACTATATATAAAAGAACTTCTTTTCATAATTTTCAAAAAATTTACTTACTGTAAATGCCACTCTATATATTCTCAAGATTCACTATCATTCATAAAGTTTATAATTTATATTGTTTGCTTTTTGACTCTTTTTCCTCCTTACAAAGTCTCTGCTATAACAATTAATCCACAAACTAAAGCGGTATGTACAAAAGTAATTTATTTTTCTGGAATGCCTCAGAGAATGCAAGTAAAATCTCTTAGTTTGGACTAATTGCACAATTGTTGGCATTGATGAAAATTACTACATACACAAGTGTTAATGTTTATTGTAGTCTTTGAATTATAACTTGTCAAGATTGAGTGTGTGTATGTGTGTATGTATATATAATGTATGTTGTTATATGAAGAAAATGGCAGGAAGCATTAAAAGTTTAAGTAATAGAATATATGCTGATGACATATTTATTCAACTCACTATGTAGGCTGCAAAGTTGTATTTTAAATATGTAGCATAGTTCCCCCTGTTGAATTTGTGTTCATAACTTACTGTGATCTATAAAATGGAACAGGGTTTTTGAGAAGTGTCTATTCATGTCTTTTGCCCACTTTTGGATGGGGCTGTTTGTTTTTTTCCTTTAGGCATATTGGAGTTTCTTGTAGATCCTGGATGTAGACATAAAGTTGGCAGATATGTTTTCTCATTCTGAGGGGTATCTCACTGCTCTCTTGATGATTTCTTTTGCTTTGCAGAAGCTTTTCAGTTTGATGAGGTCCTACTTGTCTATCTTATCTCTTTTGGCATGGACTTTTGGGGTTTTGATCAGGAATTGGTTGGCTGTTCTGATTTTCCTAAAGGTGTCCCCTGCATTTTCTAAGATTCTTTGACTCATTTAAAGTTGATTTTTGTGTATGATAAATAGGGGTCCTGTTTCAGTCTTCTCCAAGTCATCAGCCAGTTTTCCCAACACCATTTACTGAATGGGTTCTCCTCTCCCCCTCCCCAGTGGTTGTTGGTGGAGGCTTTGTTGAAGATGAGTTGATTGAGAAATTGGGGTTTTGCTTCTGGAACCTCTGACCTATTCCATTGATCTATATACCTGCTCTTATACTTGTACCAGGCTGTTTTGATTATTGTAGCCTTATAGTAAAGTTTGAAGCCTGGAAATAGGATACCTCCCACTTCGTTTCTTCTGCTAAGGATTGTTTTGGCTATTCATACTCTTTTTTGATTCCATATGAATTTCTGTATTGTGGTTTTCACGTCTGAAAAGAATGACGTTGGTAATTTGATAGGTATTGTGTTGAAGCTGTAGATTGTCTTTGGCATGATGGACAACTTGACAATATTGATTCCTCCAATGCACAAACATGAATGTTTTTCCATTTGTTTGTGTCATCTTTGATTTCTTTGAACAGTGTTTTGCATTCTCATTGTGAAGGTCTTTCACTTCTCTGGTTAGGAAGAATGCAAGATGTTTCATTTGTGTGTGTGTGGCCATTGTGAATGGAATTGTGCTTTTTATTTGGTTCTCTGCCTGTTTGTTACTGGTATATAGAAATGCCACTGTCTTTTGCACATTGATTTTATGCCCTCAAAATTTTAACAAAGTCATTTATCAGTGCAAGGTGGTGTTTGACAGACTTTCTTGGGTTTTCAAGGTGTAGGTTCATACCATTCACAAAGAGGGATAGCTTAACTTCCTCTTCCAATTTGGTTACCCCTGATTTTCTTCTCTTGCATGATTGCTCTAGCAAGGACTTCCAGGACTATGTTGAACAGGAGAGGTGAGAGTGAGCAGCTTTGTCTTCTTCCTGTTCCCAAGGGGAATGCTTCTAACTTCTGTCCATTGAGCAATATGTTGGCTGTGGGTTTTTCATAGATGGCTCTTACTGCTTTGAGAAATGCTCCTTCTATGCCTAGATGTTCAAGGGTTTTTATCAAGAAGGGATGCTAGATTTTTGTCAAAGGCTTTCTCTGCATCTAATGATATAATAATGTGGTTCTTGTTTTCACATCTGTTAATGTATTGAGTTATGTTTATTGTCTTGCAAATGTTGAACCAGCCCTGCATCCCGGGAATGAAGTCTGCTTGGTTATGGTGGATGATTCTTGAGATGTGTTATTGGATCCAATTTGCTAGAATCTTACTGAGAATTTTTGCTTCTACGTTTATCAAGCAGATTAGCCTGTAATTCTCTTTTCTTGTTGGGCCTTTCCCAGGTTTGGGTATCAGTTAACTTCATAAAATGATTTGGGGAGAGTCCCATCTTTCTTGGTTGGCCGGAAGATGCTTTTGATAAGATTGCTAACAGCTCCTTCTTGTACATTTTGTGGGATTCAGCTGGAAAGCCATCTGAGCCAGGGCTCTTGTTTGTAAGTAGATTTCTTATGAAAAAGTCCATTTCTTGCATTGTTATTGGTCTGGTTAGGGCTTCAATATCTTCTTGTCTCAAACCTTGAAAGGTTGTATTGACATAAAGTCCTCCATTTCCTTTAGGTTTTTGAGTTTATTTCCATACAGGTGTGCAAAGTAATCTCTGATAATCTTTTGAATTTCTTCTGGGTCAACAGTGACTTCATCTTTTGCATTTCTAATTGTATTTGTTTGGGTTTTCTCTCTCTTTTTCCTAGTCAATGCTGTGTTATATTTCTGTTTGTTTGCTTTACTGTTAGGTTCATTTATTTTACTGTCAGCTTGGGATTTTGAAGACTATGTTGATTTTGTTTTTCTTTGACTGTTTTAACACACTTGGCAGAGTGTATAAAACACTGTCGAGATTTCAGAAAGTACTGGATGTATAAAAGAAATGAAAAAGTAAACAAATAAGAAAATAGCACCAGACCATACTCTGCAACATTATTGTGATTTCCTTTTGTCAGAAAACTCTCGTTGAACCTTGGATTTTAGGACTTTGTCTATTAACAAGTAATGCAATGTCTGTGAAACATGGTCTCTGTGTGTTTGTCTATATATTGATTCTTGATTATCTATTAAATGGCTCCTGCCCATCTTAATCTCGTCTCTTTCATTTGCTCATTATCTCACGTTGGGAGATTACTTTAACTATGCACTTTTTTCTTCTCCTCCCCTGTGAGTACCACATATAATAAGAAACTTGTGATGGTGCCTGAAATATAGTGAAATCTGAGTACATTTCAATGGTTATCAACGTAACTATTTATCTTGTCCTGAATATGACCATTCCCACCCACATTGTTTTTCCCATGGGATGAAAGAGGAGTGAGAGGTACACATCCGGGAACTCACGTGACAAAGTCACACAACTCAGTGTGTCAGGACTCCAGCTTAGCTCTGTGAGATGCCACGGGGAAGATATGATCAGAATTGGAATTGACCTTGTATACCACTCTTTGCAACCTACCATAGTGTGTAATCAGCTTTCTTGATTTAAAGGAACTCTTTTTTGTTTGTTTGGAGAAACTGCCACATTTCTTTTTTCTCTTGAGGTTTCACAATCTGCAGCAGGGTAATGAGTTTATTCGTGTCATCATTTTTAATTGAATAAAATAATTGCACATCGAGTTGACATATAACATCTATCCAATTACTTTTTGGAAAGTGCTGATATGGTAAACATTTTGAGAAAAAGAAGCAGAGTTGTGAAACAAAAAATTCCTTGAATAGCATTAAATTAAGAGTCATTGGCAGAAGACCAACAAAACTCATAATTCCTGATTTGTAGCCCACGAATTTTTAAACAGTTGTGCCAAAATATAGTAACACCATTTGCCTTTCCAAATGTGATGTTCTTGAGAGCGCAGGTGTGCCAGGTATTGTGATGTTCTCAAGGACGCAAATGACCCATGTCTTCTTGTTTATTGTTTCTTCTTGGATGTCTAAGTGGCCTGGCATATAGTGGGTTCTCAGTAAATCTTATTAAGTGAATGAATTGAAGAAGCCTGAACTATTGCCAAAAACTTGAATGAGAATTGTGGGGTTTTTTCCATTTGCAAAAATCATTAGGAAGGAGGAAGGATACATTTATTCTCATCATTCTTTTTTGTTTTTTAATTTAAGATTCTGTATGTAATGAGAAATCCCAGAGATGTTATTACTTCTGGTTATCACTTCTGGAGAACAGTGAAGATAGTCAAAAATCCAGAGTCATTTGAACAATTTTTTGAGTGGTTTCTGCAAGGATATGGTGAGTGTGACACAAAATATGTATTCTTGAAGTAATAATGGTGGGGTTTCTGCACCTCACCTTCAGGTCTTTCTGATTTATGGTTTAAATAAACATTGCCATCCAAATCTTTTTTTTTTTTTTTTGAGTTGGCGTCTCACTCTGTCGCCCAGACTGGAGTTCAGTGGCCGCTCCCGGCCACCGCAGCCTCGACCTGCTGGGCTCCGGCGATCCTTCCGCCTCAGCCTTCCAAGTAGCTGGAATTACAGGCGCGCGCTACCACGCTCAGCTAATTTTTTGATTTATCGTAGAGATGAGGTCTCGCTTGCCCAGGCGGGTCTCGAACCCGCGGGCTCAGGCAATCCACTCACCTCAGCCTCCCAAAGGCGCGGGATTACAGGCTGAGCCACCGAGCCCGGCTTGCCATCCAAATCTAAGTGTTCTTAAGTCTATGGTACCTCCAGCTAACAACACAATCTCAGTCAACATGCTCTGTCTCTCCCTATCCCCAATTCTTCTAAGTACTATGAACACATAAAAAGAATAAGTCACCATACTGCAAATAAGAGAAGTGTGTGTTAGACCATCTGAGATATTATTTCTTCCCATGATATTGGGAAGTGCAAGAGTTTCCTGCTGGAGTTGATTACCACAAACATGTCAAGTTAAAGCTAAACGATATAATATCTTATGTCATGCAGTTCAAAAGTGCAAACTGTGCCCTTTGAAGCTAAAATTAACATACTGGCATAGCTACTTACCACACCTGTGGTTCCAGGAAAGAATCTACTTGCTGCTGTTTCCCCATTCCAGAGGCTGACCTCAGCTTTTGTACCTGACCTCATTCCTGTTGTCATCATGTCCCCTTCTTTGTACCTCACACTTCTGCTTCCCTCATATTAGGATTCTTGAGATTATATTTCTTCCAACGGGTTGGTTCAAGATAATCTCCTCATCTGAAGATCCTTTGTTGATGCTGAAAAAGTAACTTTTCCATAAAAGTAACTCACTCATGCACTTCTTGGACTAAGACATAGAAATATTTGGGCCGTGTGGCAAGGGACAACCTGCCTACCACAGCTAGCATTGAACTAATTTGAGTCACACTCTAGTGATGGGACTCTCGGGAGACTAGCATTTGCTCTTGAAAGCAGTGTGTAGAACTGGAAAGAAACAGTGGAAAAAGTACATTAGGAAAAAACACAAAAAACATGGTTTTACAAAACCATTCAACTAATTCTTATTTTTAATAGCAAAAGTGAAGGAACAAAAATCATCACAAAAATATTCTGGAATATTATCAAACTTAAAATAAGGGATACTGCCACATGGCTGCAGAGTGGCTCTAGAATCCACAGATAACTTTAAAGAATTAAATATGGGGAGAAGGTTGTAGATTATGTTACCAATGAACCAAGATGGTGGACAAGCACAGGAAACTGCACGAGGAGAGAAGACCTGGCACAGCTTGGAGCGGGGTGGAGAGTTGGGTGTGGTCAAGTCATTAAGCTGATGACATCAGCACGGTCACCACAAGGACGGCAAAAAATAGTGTCTTGAAGAGCTTTGAATTAAACCTGTATTTTATTCAATATTTTTTTCTGAAGTAGTCCATAAAATTTCGGAACTGGATTTCCATACAAAACATTTTTAAAGTTTGTAATGCCAAAAATTAAAACGAATTTAAAATGGCTATTTTAGTCATTTCAGTTTGTTCAGTTCTCTGGTATCTTATGAGATTTCCTTGTAAACTCATGGAGTGACCATCTTTTTTTTTGTTTGTTTGTTTGTTTGTTTGTTTGGGTTTTTTTGAGTTGGAGTCTCACACTGTCACCCAGACTGGAGTGCAATGGCCGCTCCCGGCCCCCGCAACCTCGACCTGCTGGGCTCCGGCGATCCTTCCGCCTCAGCCTTCCAAGTAGCTGGAACTACAGGCGCGCACTACCACGCCCGGCAATTTTTTGATTTATTGTAGAGATGAGGTCTCACCAAGTTGCCCAGGCGGGTCTCGAACCCGCGGGCTCAGGCAATTCACTCACCTCAGCCTCCCAAGGCACGGGATTACAGGCTGAGCCGCCGAGACCGGCTAGAGTGACCATCTTTTTAACTCCTATAATTTTTTTCTAGCAGCATCACGTGCTTCCATGTCCAGGAACTTGTATGTTCCTCCATACTATGTTCTCTTCTTGCAGCTCCTAGGATCTGCATTCAAACAGGGATTATTCTATCACTAGCTGATGTACAGCAGAAGGATG
>CAUYQG010061737.1:0-46430 GCA_963574415.1 Tarsius wallacei | reverse complement strand
ATTCACAATAGCAAAAACATGGAACCAACCCAGATGTCCATACAAAGTGGACTGGATAAAGAAAATGTGGTACATATACATGATGGACTCTTATGCAGCCATAAAGAAGAACAAAATCATGTCCCTTGCAGAAACATGGAGACCATCATTCTAAGTGAACTATCACAGAAGCAAAAAACTGAATACTGCATGTTCTCACAAATATGCAGGCCTTAAACACTGGGTACATGGGCACAAACATGGAAGCAACTGACGCTGGGCACTACTACTGGAGGATAAGAGGCACACAGCCACCCATTGCATACCATGTCTACTACCAGGAGGAGAGAGGACTCACTAGAAGCCCATACCTCACCTGCATGCAATTTACTTATGTATCAAATCCTTACATGTACCTCACAACTCTAACATTAAAAGAAAAGAAATTCGGAGCCAACAGTTACTAGAAGAAATATAAACGCTTCCCTCCTCATGGGACAGGGTTCACAGCAACATTATGTGCATGCCATTGTTCTTAATGCTTAGCCTATAATAGTTCATTGAATCTTCACCCCAAATTTATACATGTATTATTATGTCCAAAGGACAAGAGAGGTTAAGTCACCAGCACAAGATCACAGAGTGGGTAAGAAGAGTACTCAGATGTGAGATCTGGACAGATGGAGTCTAGGGCCCATATTTGCTCACTGTGTTCCGAAACCATTGTCAGTTGAATCTCAAAAGTCAAAAGAATCCCAGCTTACACCTGGGTTACAAATACTTTGTGATGAACAATTTTCAAAGGAATGGGTTTGGGGCCAAGTTGAGTTTTGGTAGCACGGTGAGGCTACTGGCACTCTTGGAAACCAGCAGTCAGGCCAGCACTCACTAGCAGAAGTCCAGCAGCCCGTGGAGGTGAGAGCCCATCAGATGGCTCTGGCATGAAGGGCATGCATCATTCCCATCTCTAGAAACCAGATTAGCACTAGGCAGACCTTAGGAGTATGAGAGAGAAGCAGAGTGATGAACCATGGTCCAGAAAAGGTGCAAACCAGATCCAGAAGTCTCCCGAGGAAGCCAATTCAAGTTTAGTGTGACCACTAGGGTCCAGGTAGTATTCGCAATTAGGACCCCTTTTTTTGGCTTGGGATGATGGACATGAGAAAACTGAGCAGGCCAACCAAAGCAGTTTGGTCTCTAGGAGCCTGGGGTGGTCACTGGAGGCCTGTGGGCGTGCCCCCAAGCATCAAGGAGCAGGCAATATGTTGTCAGAGACCTATAGTGGGGCCAGGTTGGCAAAGCACTGAGGACCTGTGGAGGGAAGGTGAAAACAAGAATTGTGGGAGAGATGTGTGAGTGAGAGGTTCGGAGGTGCGAAGGTGCAAGCAGTTATTTGCCTTTGCATTCCCAGCCCTTTGCCATGGGAAGGCTGGATCAGTTTAAAGGGGTCCAGCCAGAAGTGGCCATCATAATTGCATGGCTGCATTCGATTCTTCAAGGTACTCACTCTAATGAGCTTTCTAGTTTAAACCTCTGGGTCCACAATCATCCATCAGCCAGGCCTACTTCCAGAGGAAGGATCTTCTCGAAATGAAAGGAAACTTAAACCCTTTTAAAGGGTTTTAAGGTTAAGAGATTGAGAAGATAAAATAATAGTGAGATAAGAATAGTGTTGTGTGCAGAAGGATAGATGAACAGCTTTACAAAGGTCTGGTCTCAAAGACATACGAAGGCATGGTGTTCCCAAATCCTTCCCTAACTTTCTCGGTGGCTACATTCGCTCTATCAGTGGTGTATCTTCTCTCCAGTGGCCTTCTCCAGGACTCCACCACAAAGTTTTCTGGAACATATCAATCCTTCAGCCCTAGACTTACGCACTCAGCTCGCTAGTTCCCCAGAAATAACTGGCATACCTGGGGTTGGGTGGTGGTTCACGGCTACCCAGCACCGGGGAGAGGGGGTGGTGGTCAGGTGGATCTGAGAAAATTTTCTTTCTTTTTCCTGTCTTGCCAATACATTCCATCCTAGAGAACCATCAGATGCCATCAAATGGGCAATAAAAACTAATATGTATTTAATGAAATGGGGGCCTTGGATTGACAGTACTTCATTTTAAGGACTCTCTAGGCTCTGGCAGTATAATTTATTCATAAGCTGCTACTCCCCAGGAAGGGAAGACAGATGGTTTATCTATTTCCAAGTTGGAGGCTAGAGGACTAAGATCAATAGGCGTGATCCCATGGCAAACACGGCTGCCTGGCTGTGCTCCAAATCCCCCTTGCCCTTGACCCCCTCTCACTCCAAAGAGTGAATATGCCAGACTCATGTTTTAAGCCTCCTTTGCAACTGAAGGCAGTGTAACAGAGTTATTCCTGTAGGTCTCCAGAAAGGATCCCAGGAAGGAGGCATACAAAGAGAATACTCTCATGGGACCCTCCTTTCTGCCTTTGGACATGGCTAGATGAGGATAGCCACCAAAGCTGTGGCAGCCATCTTGTGACCATGAGAAGAAGACTTAAGAGACTGACTAGGATGATAGCCTGGTACCTTGATGCTGTGATAGTGTTAAACTTACCCTGGAAACATCTACCTCCAGACTTCTTGGTGAATAAATAAAAACCTCACTATTGTCCTAGCTCCTGTTACTTGTAACCTAACACATTAGAAAAAAAAACATATTTGCAGTAAGTACAGTAGCACAGAAAATACAGAATGGCTGAGTTGAGGTGGCAGGGCAGAGTGCAGTGAGGACCCAACTATGATAGGCTGGGATGTTGGTAACCCTTGGTAGACGATGGCAAGACATTTGTTTTAGACTCTTACTTGTCATGCCCTGAGATTCCAGTCACATGTCTCCTGAGGCTGTAGTAGTCAGGAAAATGACAGGAAACATTCTGGATATTGAGTTATGGTAGCTACTTCCTGAAGCTTTTGGTAATGTTCTGGATTTGAAATAATGAAAATGAGAGGACAAGACAAACATTGATTAGAGAAGATCTGCCAGTAGGGAGGGAAGAAAAGGAACTTTTCTGGGATGTCCTCTGTTGGTAGGCTGAGGTCTGAGTAAACCAGGAGTTTCACAATTTGGAGGCTTGCAGGTGTCAGAAGCAGGGAAGTATGGACATAGCAAGAGATAAGACTGGCAAAATTAGAGCCCAAGCTCCCAGCTCCTCTCATCCAGCATTCTTTGTCAGGCAAAGAGGGTAAGAGGCAAGAGTCTGATAAAAATAGGGCCTTCCCACCAAACCCTCTTATTTTGAGTTGCCTCGAGTAACCACCTTTAAGTCAATAAACAGGAGAGACAAACAAAGCAGCCACACCAGATCCTTGGCCATGGAGGTGCCCTGATCAGATCTCTCTTAAAGAGAGAACTTGCAGTGAGAGTAGTTAGCTGACTGCTCCCAGCCCCTTTGAGGTCCCATTCAGCTTTGGAGCTGAAATCATGCTCTTTCTGAGCAGCCTCTAGTCAATGACAAGTAGAGCAAGAGACCAAGGGCTTGGCTACATCTGCCCAGGGATGGGCTCTCCTAAGTGCTGTCTTTGCTCTGAAGTTCCCTATTGAGTTAGCAGAGACTTTTATCAGATCTGTATCATATTCTGAGGCTTTTCCTGCACAATCCTACTTCCTTTTCCATTTTTTGTCACAGATGTGAGATTACATCATAGTCTGAAGGTTTTCCTTGCACAATCCTACCTACTTACCCTTTTAACTTTCATAATTATCTCACCCCCTAAAAACAAATCTCTTGCACTGCTAACTCCACCTCAGTGTTCTGCTTCCAGAAGGACCCAAATTGACACACTGGTTGCAGGAATTAACTTGGAGCAAAGATACCAGAAAGCCCACTAAGATTTTTATTTTGGCCATTGCATTGTCATATAAACCCTAAGGCTATGAATGTTTACCTCTGTTTAACTCCTAAGACATTTTCTAGATCCCAAAAACCTGATGTACGATGAAGTGAGCTGGAAAGGTATGCAATTTCCAAAGTGAGCATCTTCCCTGATATCTCAGGTGGGTCATAAGGGACAATGAATAAGGAATATGCTCCCAGAGAACAATATCTCTGGCTGCCAGGTGGGGTAAACAAGAATTTAATCTTCTTTCATTCCCATTATTCCAAATCAACAGGACTAGATATGTGCAAAAAACATACCAAACAAATAAAAAACAATGAGCATTGTGTATTTCTTATCATCTCCTTTTCCAAATGCAAGTTTTTATGGAAGGCATTTTCTTCTATCTGCGTCACTGGATTTGAAGCAGGTACATTTCTTTTTGTTACAAACTGCTACACCATAGGAATCTACATTAACACAAGATGGCATGAAGATTACCGTCACCCAGAGCTGCAAGATTTGGTGCTAACTACAGTCACTGGATGATCCTGAGAAGTTGTTCCCCCTCAGGCCACGGTGACAGCATTCCACCCACAGTGGCTCACAGGGAGCAAAGGTATCTAGAGATGGTGGGTGACCAACAGAATGGATTCTGTTGAATACTTTGACAGCCCATCCACAGACATGCCCAACTTCCTCTCCATTTGTATAACTTTCACAGTAGAAGCTGAAACAACACATTTTTGCTTTTTCAACTTCCTTTGCTGCTGAGGCAGAAGAGGAGTCAGCTGGGGAGTTTTCTGGGAAGGTGTTTTTCTCTCTACTACAAGGAGAGGGATACACAGGGGAGATCTTGTCTGCTCCCTCACTTCCTTTCTGTGGTTATAGTCCTGTGAGGATTTGATATCTGCAGCTATGTTAGCTATCTTGCAACCAGGAGAAAGTAAGATGATGGCAGAGACACAAATTCAGGTCCTGGATCACCTAGACATCTTGTTGAGTAAACAAGAAATATTCTTATATTTCAGTTACTGCTAGTTGAGTTTTCAGTTACCTGTAAGGGAATTATGAGAAATGATCAATCTCAGACTTCTCTGAAAGAACCATCACAGTGCCTCCAGTTGTTTTTGTTATTTATATACAAATATCCAAAACTTTAATAAATTAAATAGATCTTTATATAGCTCACATAAGTTATTAGAAAGTAAATGAACATCATAACATTATAAAACTTTATACTCATAAAAGCTTCATAATCACTAGTTTAAAAATATATCATCTATTTCCTCTCACATTGTCAAATCCCAAATCTCTGGTTCAATTGAAAATGGTGATAAAATATCCAGTCCCATGCATTAGATTCAACAGGGTGGGCCAGGCCTTGAGATATTTTTCCAGCCTTATAGGTGATGGAGGTAACCACAGCACGGCAGAGGAACTCAGCCCTGGTACTGAGAGAGAAACTTCTACTGAACCTAACTTTTCCACTGGACTCTTGTCAGCATTTGCCCCATGAAAGGGAGAGAGCTTTTAAAGTACAAAACGTGTTATGACCTCTTGCCAAGCAACTCTCGTGACTGGTGGCAATCCCTGATAATTTTTAGATGTCATCCAGTCTAATATCCTCACTACACAGAAAACAAATGGAAGACCAGAACCATACAGTGATTTGCCAAGCTCATTCTGCTACTTAGTGGTAGGACAGAGGTGGGAAATTCACCCAGGTCTCTTGCTCTTTGTCAAGTGTTTTATCTATGGAACTTTTATTTCCAAATGGGCAAGAACAAGCACAGTATCTTATTTTGCATCACTCCTTACAAAACATCTAATCCAGAGGGGTCATGATCGTATTTAATAGATGTCTAATAACATTTTATTGAATGAATGAGTGGCTATAGTCTAAACATGGGAGAACTGCTTTATGACTACTGGAGTCAGACTTGTGAGCCCAAACTTGTTCAGAGACTTTTCATCCCAAATTCTCTCACTGAAATGAAGCATTCTATTGCCACATTGCAGGCCTTGGACATCATAGGCACTTAATTAATACTTGCTGAATTGACCTAAATGGAACTGGCTCTTTAAGGGATCAAAAGTATCACAGACTTAGATTGTACATGCTTAGATAGACATCTTTGCTTTGCTTTCAATTACATTATTAAACAGAGCCATTGGAAATGAAGTTTTTGCAAAAATATTTTTGATGGGAGAAGATGAAGTTTCTGATATGTCTCAGAGATGCATCAGAAAAAAAAAATGCTTTTAGGAATCACTTGCACATGACTTAATTAATTAAACTTTACTGAGCATCCCCTATGTGCAAGTGCATGATTAGGTACTGTGAGAGACTCAAAGGTGGGATACACATAATATCTCCCTATTTCCAAAGTATTTATGAACTAGAAATGTAGATAAGACATGGATGTCTATATCTAATGAAGATTTGTGTTACAAGGAATATATTGGGTCCTAAATACACATATATACATACACATACATGTGAGTTCCCAGGAAAGGGCAGGTTCATTAACTTGGCCTTGGAGGGTGAGTGTCTCAAGCTCAGTGAATCCTCATTCACCCACACTGAGATTTTGATGGTGCTTGCTATGGTCACATGTCCAGCCTCTCTTGACTTGGTAGAGGTTCTGCGAGAGCAAATAAAGGTCTCTGATCTAGGCTGGGAATCAGGGTCAGTAGGTGGAGCGGGGTTTGGGGTAGGTCAAGAAAAGCTTCCCCGAGAAAGTGATAATGGAGGTTATGGGAAAGATGAGGAGGAGATACACAGGTGAGGAGAGAACATTCAAGTGAGAGGAAGCAGCAGAAAGGAAAGGAGTGTTTGGGCCACAGGAAGACCAGCAGTCAGGGTCCTCAACAGCTGTGTGAATGATATTGGTGTTTATTGGAAGAGAGGTGGAAATCCATTGAAGAATTTTAAGCAAAAGTTTTTTTGATATGTATTTTAAAGTACTCATTAGTGAGTCGAGGCTGAGATGATTTACTTAACTACCCTGGCAAGCTAATGACAGAGTTGGGATACTGGCGACAGACTCTGCAAACTGCTCTCCGAAGAATTCCTTCTCCAGACTTGACGGTCGTGAGAAATTCCACAGGTCTCGTTTGTGGCTCATCCTCAGGAGACACTTGAGGAGCCCTAACAGTGATCTGCTTTCCGATGTGGGCTGGATAGAAGTGGAGAGCTGTGTTTGCATCATGATAAATTTAATGTATGCTGGCTCACGGCGTCGACGCTTTATCAAAGGAATAAATGGAAAGTTATTCTGGGCTGAGAGGGTAAAGAGATCAGTTTATGGAAGAGAGAGTCTCCTTATGCACATATTCTGTAAACTACAGATCAAAAGCCAGAAGAGGAGGGCCGGCTATGAATAATGAAATCACACATCCAAAGGCTTGGATGGAGTCAGACATCCTGATGATTTCTTTTTAGGGAAAAATCAAGGCTTTTGCCTGGTGTTGAATGCTTTGAAGATAAGTGCTCTGGAGGCAGAGAAAGACAGCTATCCCATCTGATAGAGACAGGTGAACTTCCAAAATTGGGTTCATTTAAATGGCCCGCTCGAGAGTGTCTCTCCAGGCAAGGAAGGCCAGAGTGGCTTTTGCTGTGTTTGAGGGATACTTTAATCTCCAATAATTTGGTTGTTTCATGATGTCAGATGGTTAGGGACTTCGCTGACCTTACCTGAAGACTTTACTTTTAACCAAAAGCCCAAGCTCACATCCTCAGCAAGAAAATTCCAAATGTGATGAAATTGTCAGAAAAATACAGCACAACCAAAAGCACACCCCAGGAGAGTACATATCTTAAGATTCACTCGCTCCCCAACACATTAAGCCTCAGCCCTGCCTTCTCCCCACACTCAGTTCTAATAAGACTGCTGGTGCCAAGGTAGGTGATCACCTACTCCAGTGTGCCTGGCACTGTCTGATTTTAGCACTGGAAGTCCTGTATCCTGGGCTCCCACTCCAGTCTTGGGCAAAGTAGGATGGTTAGTCACCCAACTGCAGTTCCTGGTATTCTCTAGTGGACACATGCAGAGACCTGTTTGCAACCTACACTTGACCTCTCAGCGGCTGTGGACATGAGTTAGGCCTTGTGCTCGGAGAAAACCTTCAACTACCTTGGCTGCCTTGTCTTCTCTCTTTCTCTCTCTTTTTCATTTCTCCTTCCTTTATCTCTTATCTTCTCACTTCTCTGTTGACACTTCTCTTCTAACTACCAGACATTAGCCTTTCTCATAATTCTGCCATTAGCTGTCTCTTTTTTTCCACACCACCATTATACTGAGTTGAATAATGCTCCCCAACCCCCCAAATATATGTCCTATTGAGAACCTCAGAATGTGACCCTATTTGGAACTAGGGTTTTGCAGATATAATTAGCTAAGACAAGGTCATACTGGATTAGAGTGGGTCCTAAATCTAATGTGACTGATGCTCTTAAAAGAAAAGGTGAGAGCACACAAGGACAGACAGGCACAGAAGGAAGAAGGCTACATGGCTACGGAGGCAGAGATTGGAGCATCGTTGCTGGAGACCAAGGAATGACCAGGATGGCCTGCAACCACTCAAAGTGAGAAAGAGCAAGGAAGAATCCTTCTTCGGAGACTTCAGAGGGAACATAGTCCTGCCGATACCTTAATTTCTAATTTCTGGCCTCCAGAACTGTGAGAGAATAAATTTCTGTTGTTTTATGCCCCCCAGCTTGTGGTAATTTATTAGGGTAGTCATGGGAATCTGAGGCAAGCATCTTCTTAAGTACTTATATTCAACCCCCATGGTTTCAATTCCATCTACACTTCTGTGACATCCATTTCTTTTTTTTTTTTTTTTTTTTTTTCTGGTTAATACTTTTAATCATGGTTG
Organism: Tarsius wallacei; assembly: GCA_963574415.1. Lineage (NCBI taxonomy): Eukaryota > Metazoa > Chordata > Mammalia > Primates > Tarsiidae > Tarsius > Tarsius wallacei. The sequence goes on along the minus strand of CAUYQG010061737.1, from coordinate 37,730 downwards.
CAATTATACAATTTCCACTATTCAATATTTTGTATAAAACCAGTTACAATACACAAGATTTTCAAAGGTGACAATATGTATCAAACTACATATATATGCAAAGTTTACAAGGCATTATGAAGCTTCATCTTAAAAATACCTTCAGGAAAATAAACATTCATTCATTTCTTAAGTGCTAGCCTGGAATTGCTTCCTGAGTTCTTGACTGATGTTTCCAAGAATCTGCTAAAACAGCAGAAGCAGTCGAGCCAGGTGTTCTGCATGCACTGTCTATGTACCATGTCCAGCTCTAAATTAACCTCTCCCACATACCTGCTTTTCCTTCAGTACTTTTTACATCTAGGTTAATGACCTCACCAAACATCTGCCTTGCCACTCTCAAATCTTGATTATCTCTTTTCCCCCTGCGTGTTTATCTGCGCACCAAACCTCATTATTCTCTCACAGAAACGTCCCTCTGTGGAGCATAGGGTGAGGTAGAGGATGTGTCCTGCTCAGGTGACCTCCACGACCTCCACGGCTGGGTTTCAGACTCGGGCCCTGGGCCATGAGCAGGAGGTCCAGTCAGCAGTCAATCTGGGTAAGAGATTTGTATGAATTTGTGAGGGGATGGCTTGTGTAGACAATGTCCCCATTCCTGGCTCACCAGCTCGTGAGTACAAAACAAGGTTATACTTCCCTTTTATAATCCAAATTATTATGGCAGGAGACCTCATCCTGCCCGCCTGCAGGAAATGAGTCTTCCTCAAAGTGTCCTTATGCTATTTTCTGAAGCTCCTAGAGGGACGTCTCATCTGTATTCACAAATCCAACTGGCATCCGCTGGCATCAGAAAGTGCATTAGGCAGGGCCCTTTTGGCTGTATGTGTCAGAGCCCATCACAAACTAGCTTATGAAAGAAGGGAAAATAATTGGCTCCCATTGTTGAGAAAGATGCTAAAGCAATTCATGTAACTGAAGTGGTAGCAGCAGAGGGCACCATGGCCTTGGGGGCCGAGCTCATGCTCAGGGCCCTCGCCATGCTTCTCTTTTCTCTTGCCTCTCATTCTGCTCATCCCTGATCTTCTTTATGTAATGGCTTTGTTTTCTCTCCTCAGCCACATGCCACACCACATAGCTGCCAGCAACCCTTGCTTAGCAAACCCAATGGAAAGGAAGCACCTTTCTTTCCCAACATCTGATGAACTCCATATGGCTCTCACAACCGTCTGTGGGCTGGTCTCTGTGTCTAGGGAAAGGGGCACCATAATTAGCTAGGCCTGGGTCAGGTGCCCGTCTTTGCAGCCAGGAGAAAAGGTCTGTTATGAGGAAGGAAAGAGAATGGGAAGACAGAATCAATAGCTACCACAGGCCACCACCCGTGTGTTTCTTTGTCTTCCTTTCCTGCCTGCCCTGGCTCCTGTGTGTCCATAGCCACTGCCTCCAAAGCCACGTGAAACCTAGAACACAAATAGCACTGTTAAGCCCGAATGACAAAGCATATCACAAAGAAGAGAAGGAGGGTGTTCTTTCATGTGAAAACTTCTAGTCTGATACCCAAGGGCCCCTAGTGAACCCAGCAGCTACTGTATATCTAGCAAAGGATGTGAAAGGAGGCAAGATGAGGTAATGACAATACCCAGGGTGTAGAGTTATGTGAAGAGGAGGTGGAGGTCAGGAGAACCCAGAAGGTCAAGGGCCGAGTACCAAGTACCAAGATTGGCCTTATGGTCAGCAGTTCAGTCAGGACCAGATGAGATAGAGAGTTGGGAACTTGAAGATTAAGCCAGCAGATGGAGTCTTGTTGACCCAGGATTTTTTTCTAAAGGGTTGGATAGTGCATGCACGTGTGTGTGTGTGTGTGTGTGTGTGTGTGTGTGTGTGTGTATCCCCTTGCAGAGTAGAACAACCCACATCAATAAGCCAGTAGGGGCCAGATGTGGTGGCTGACACCTGTAATCCCAGCACTTTGGGAAGCCGAGACAGAAGGATCACTTGAGCTCAGGAGTTCAAGATCAGCCTGAGCAACATAAATAAACACTGTCTCTATACATAAACAAAAAAAATTAGCCAGGTGTGGTGGCATGCACCTGTAGTCTCAGGTACTTTGAAGGCTGAGTGGGAAGATCGCCAGAGCCAGAAGGTCGAGGCTATGGTAAGCTGTGATGGTGTCACTGCACTCAATCATGGGCAACAGAATGAGACTCAGACTCACAAACAAAAAGCCAGTAGGCTCTAGACAGATTCAGATTCTGTGATGTTAGATCCACAACTCCTTCTGTCCTTCTCAAAACATGAGGTTGTGGAGGCTCCAGTCATCCCACTTCAAGTGTTGACCTTCCACTTCCAGGCCCCACTGCCTCTTCTCATTGGCAACAACATAGCACAATGTCCCATTGGGATCAGGGCCAGCAGAGAGCCGGATAGGGGCGGAGGTTCTGATTTGTGCAACAGGATGTGTGGAAACCCGGTACCACCATTTGGCCTGGTCATTTGTCACTGGATGTGAGGCTGGGAGCTCTCCTGCAGCCCATTCTGATCCATTACAAGCCAAGACTGCTGGCCCTGCCATTGCCTGGACCCCGACTACAGCAAGTCAACAGAGCCAAAGTTGGCAGCCAAGGCTGATGCAAAGGGTCCATTTAGACTTATCCTCACTTGCAGCATGAAACACAAATGATTGTGCTTACTGAGAGAAGCTTGGGGAATAGAAGTTTGTGGCTTGACAGAGTGTAATTAACACATCATCTATACAAAGCCCAAAGATGGACGCCGCAGCAACACCGTGATTATTCCCAGGAAACACACCATAATTGTATCATCCCATCCAAATGCACTGGGACAAGCAGTTGTGTGTCTGGATGAAAGTCAAGGCAGATTAAGTGCTTATGCCAGAGGCAGCTTTTCTGACCAGCGTGAGGAAGTAAGAGGTGAGAGGAAACTGGGAGGGGCTGGTTAAGTAAATAATTCCACAGCTATGTGATAGAAGAAAAATCATATTGAAGAACACGTGACATGGAAAACACTCACACTAGAATGCGAAAAGAACAGCATATAGAACTGAAGAAGCAGTAATTCTAGGATTCCCAAATGGTTAGTAATTTTGTGTGCTTTCTGGGCATTTCTAAAATTTTTTTGTGCACCTGGGTTTCTTGTATAAACAGAAAATTTGGAATAATATTATTTTTTAAAAACAAGCAACACTAAAGGTCAAAAAGACTTTTCTCAAGCTGGCAGAACTCTTTGTCATCATTCCTGCCCATTCCCACCCACCCCCACCGCCATTCTCTGGTGCTGAATCGTGCCCAGGAGTCCTGACTGGGAAGTTAAGTGAGCCCTTTCCCCTTTCTGCTCCTACTAACCGTCTGGGCCTTCAGGGGGCAGAAAGTCTCAGGGTCTGATCTGATATGAGAGGCACATACAGACAGTCAGGAGAGCCACTTCCTCGGGGACTTGACAAGTACACTCTTTAACTTAATGGTGTTCTATAAAAACCAATTACTAAAGAAAATAAATTTTAACAAAGGCAACACCACAAAGAATGGCCATCTGTTGTGAATGCTGTAAAGAAGATTTCTGCATGGGAGAGAAGGTCGAGCCAAATTATCTCTAAGGATTCCTCCAAATCTCAGATTCTATGAGATAAATAGTGAGCTATAATGAAAGAAAGTGCAGGTCAGGTGTGGTGGCTCAAGTCTATAATCCCAGCACTTTGGGAGGCAGAGACGGGAAGACTGCTTGAGCCCAGGAGTTCGAGAGCAGCCTGGGCAACATAGCCAGAACTCGTCTCTACAAAAAAGAAAAAAAAATTATCCAGGCATGGTGGTGGGGGTCTGCAGTCCCAGTTAGTAAGGAGGCTGAGGTGGAGGATTACTTGAGCCCAGGAGTTTGAGGCTGAGGTAAGCCAGGATTGTGCCACTGCACTCTAACCTGGGCAGCAGAGTGAGACCCCTCCCCCCCAAATTAAAGAAGGTGCAGAAGAAAATTATACAGTCAGCCCATCACATCCATAGGTTCTGCATCTGTGGATTCAACCAACCATGGATTAAAAATATTTTTTAGGTTGGGCACGGTGATTCAAGGCAATAATCCCACCACTTTGGAGGCCGATGTGAGGGGATTGCCTGAGCCCATAGGTTCAAGAACAGCCTGGGCAACTTGGTGAGACCTCACCTTTATAACAAATAAATAAATAAATTAGCCAAGCGTGGTAGCTCGCTCCTGTAGTTCCAGCTACTTGGAACGCTGAGGTGGAAAGATCTCCTGAGCCCAGTAGTAGTGAGATTACAACTCAAAAAAAAAAATTTTTTTGAATAAAAATACAGGCCAGACTCGGTGGCTTAACCTGTAATCCCAGCACTTTGGGAGGCCAAGGCGAGTGGATTGCCTGAGCCCACAGATTCAAGACCAGCCTGGGCAACTTGGTGAGATCTCATCTCTACAATAAATTAAAAAAATTAGCCGGGCATGGTCGTGCGTACCTGTAGTTCTGGCTACTTGAAAGACTGAGGCAGAAGGATCGCCAGAGCCCAGCAGGTTGATGCTGGGGTGGCCATGAGTGAGCCACCACACTGTAGCCTGGGTGACAGAGTAAAACTCCAACTCAAAAAAAAGAAAATTAAAATTAAAAAAATAAAAATACAAAATTTAAACAATATAGCATAACAATGACATATGTAACATTTACATTGTTTTGGGTATAAGTATCTAGAGAAAATTTAACATATATGGGAGAATATATGGAGGTTACATAAGAGACTTAAGTAGCCTTGGATTTGGGTATCAGACTTGGTCCTGGCATCAGTTTTCTGCAGATGTTGAGGGATGGCTGCATGGAGAAGCACTCTGACTTGGCATGTATTCTGTGACTCCTGGCACTACTGCTTGCTTAGCCACAGACTGGTCAACTAGTCCATTTTTTGTGTTCTAAAAATCTCACACCTTGAAGAAATCTGGTCGTCACCATGCTTCAGTCCCCTTCTCTGTCTCTCTGTCCTCTGGGCAGTTCTGGTAGCAACACCACCCTCCCCTCTGCCAGGTGTGGACATCCTGAACTGTGGTGAGAAGCTCCTACTTTACTACCAGATACTCAAAGGAGAGTGTCTGGGGCTCTGCTCAACTCCTTCTCATCCTTCTGCCCTAACGTCTCCGGCAGAGGCGTCAAACACCAGAACACACCTGGGGCAGGTTCTTAGTGCACGATGGAAAAGAAAGCAAGCACAGCTCACGCTGGAAGGGTTGGTGCCGCTCGTTGTGCTGCCTATATACTGTAAGCCAATAGGTTGATGCATGACATGTGTGGGTTTGAGAAATTATTTAGTAGATGTCAAATAGAAATTTTTTTTCTGACATGTTCAGAAGGAGGAAGAGGGTGCTGATATTGGCTTACCACTGATAGGCACGTCGTGGGTACTTCAGTGAATTCATTTAACGATTCTTAAGAACTCCACGTTATAGAGTGGGAACTGTGAGTCTACAGTGCTCAAATATCTCGCCCTGGACCGTGCAGCCAGTAAACAGCATATCAAGGACTAGAAGCCAGTTTGTCGGTTTCTTAAGGTTTTATTTCGCCGGTTGAAAGCATAAGATTTTGTTAAATGTTTCTGAGTGTCATGTCATTTGAAAAAAACATTAATAAGTGGATGTAAAGGTCGTTCTTATACCTCAACAATATTTCAGCTTGCATTCTCAAGTTACATGTAATTAAATTGCATAATTTAGAATATAATGATGCCACTGTATTAGCAAGATAGACACACTTAGTGATGCTTACTACTGAATGAACACAAAAGAGCCATTTAATTTAAACAAGATAATTCAAACGTTTGCTTTGCCTAAAGCTCATAAAATGCCGTTTCATTAAATCATATTTTCTCTTATATAAGATGGCTGTCATATCAAAATTATTTTATTGTTACTGAATTTAGAACAGTAGAGTTATTGTTATTAAGTTTTGAACATATAGGAAAAGTCCTTTTCAGAATAAAATACACTTATTGATTTGCTAAGTTAATAAATCACAGCTGATCACCCACCTTGTGCCTGGTGTGGTCTGGGCACCTGGTGTACAGATTTCCTCCATAGAGTATGTGGAGGGAGGCAGGAATTGTAGGGGCTGGGTCATGGCCCCTGTAAAGCATGATCCCTGGAACCTGTAAATGTCACCTTACATGGAAAGGGGCTCCTTGCAGATATGATTAAGTTAAAGGTCTTGATGTGGAAAGGTTATTCTGAATTATCAGGATGGGTCTGAAGTGTAATCATATGTATTTTTCTTTTCCTTTTTTTTAAACTATGGAAGAACTGTAGGAACACATGTATTTTTCTAAGAGGGTGCAGAGAGAGATTTTAACCCAGACACACAGAAGAGAAAGCAATAAGATGATGGAGCAAATAGAAAGATTTGGAAGTGCTGGCCTAGAAGATCAGAGTGATGCAGCCACAAGTCAAGAAATGCTGGCAGTCCCCAGAAGGTGGAAAAGACAAGGAGCTGGTTCTCACCTAAAGCTTCTGAAGGGATTGTGGTCCTGCCAACACCTTCATTTTGGCCCAGTGATGCTGGTTCCAGTCTTGTGGCCTCCAGATTGTGAAAGAATAAGCCTTTGTTGTTTTAAGCCACCACGTTTGTGGTAATTTGTTATAGCAGCCACAGGAAACGGATGCAGAGGCACACAAATAGACAGGATTACACCAGTGGTCACTGATAAAACTGGAAAATTGTGATCAACAGTGACTGTAGGACTCTTTGTGTGGTGAGCATTTCAGAGGAGGCCTGGGAACCGGAACAGAATGATGCAGAGAGAATGGCTGGCATGTGGCACCGGGGAGGTGAACAGGGCTCCAGGGTTGTGGAGAAGAAACCGAAAGCAAGGGCGATTGTAGTGAGGAGGCCAGGGCCAAAAGGCTACGAGATGGTGTCAGAAAGAGGCTGGGGAAGCTCCTGAGGGGTTTGTCTCAGAGTAAAGAGCTTGGATATTAGATGGAAGAGCTGCAAAGACATTGAAGTATGTCAACAGAGAATAACATACAGAAGTTGGTCTGCGAAGAATGGATTGTAAGGGACAAGGGGAGGGCGAGGAGGAGGCAGGGTTGAAACAACACAGAGGTGCTGGTGGTTGGCACCAGTATGCCATCTTGTTCTGAAACGAGCCCCATCCTCAATTTAAATACTATTGCCACTACGTCACCAGTGACCTGTGGCAACAAGCTGGGTGACTCTTTTTGCTTTCCTTCTCCAAATTCACCCACCTCTCTCCCGAAGTCACGTCTGATCAAATGGCCTCCAGTCCCATGACATTGGGATTGGAGATCCGACTTTTGCTCAGACCGTCATTGCATTTTGCCCGGATAAATTAGAGCCCAGTGATTGTATCCCAGGCCCACCACTTATGAGTTACTTAGCTTCTCTGTTCCTTGGTTTCGTTATTTGTAAAATGATGAAAATAGTCTCACTTCCCAGTAGGGCATGGCGATTACATGAGATAACGAATGCAAAGTACTTGCAATGGTGTATGTTGTTAATAAACAATAAATCTTAGCTCCTATCTTCATCTTTTTCATGATCTTCATCTTCTTCTTCGTCACCATCACTACCCCATTCTAGCTGCCCCTCTACCCCCCTCTTTCTTGTCCTCTCCCTCCTACATGCCATGATGGGCTTAGTCTTCCTTGGGGGCTGCTCTGATCAGATCAGTATCCTCAGATAACTCCAATAACTCCCGTAGGAAGCGTGACCCCCACGGGCTGGCTTCCAGCCCCTTCCCCTTTTCCAGTTTTCCCACCTCCCTATGTGATCTACACCGCAGACAAAAGATGACTCTCATCTTTCCTGAACACAGACGAGGGCTGAGTTGGCCTTTTTACCTGCAAGCCTCTCTTGCCCACACCTCCCACCCTCTGCGCTGTCTCCAGGGTGCATCCTCCAGTGCCTGTTGGGTTTGAGCCTTAATTTAGTCTTTGAAGCCCTTCAAAAGCATATTGATACTTCCTGTGGGGTCCTCACCCTCCCTTCCCTAAATAAGCTCATTTACTTACATGTCTATATTGGGTTAGACTAGAGAGCCTCTTTCCTGCCTGCATTTACCAGAAGACCTGGAACAAAACAACTTAATCAGAGACATGGTGCCAACACTGCAGCAACAAGCACCTCCCGATGGCCCCGTAAGGCAGCGGGCCTGGGAGGGGTGGAAGAGGATACAATATGACCCTGCCCTGCAGGGTGTCCGCTGTTCCTAAGAAGCAAAGACCAAAGAAGGCCAACTGGGAACATTCCCCATTCCCCACATAGAATTATAGGGTCAGGCTGTGGTGTCTCTGAGGCAAATGTGAGCTTGTCTTGACAAGTAACTTCATAGATAACCTAGAAAGGTGACAAGCCCACACACAGCTTTCCCTGGCCTCAGAAACCCTCAGGCCACCCTTGTCCAGCAGCTGTGATGATTGAGCAGGAAACATCATTGCCCATGGAGCCGAAATTTAGGTTACAAGATTCTCAACCCCCTAGAGAGGCATAGCATTTGTCCAGTGCAGATGTCGCTCCTGCCCTGAGTGACTTGGGGAGGCAGCAGCAGGGTGCATGATCAGGATGAAGAAATTCAAGTTCAGAGCTAGGGAGGCATCTGAAGGGACAGCTTCCTTGTGCGGGCTTGAGCCTGGAAGGTGTGGGAGAAGGAGATGTCTAGCTAGAGTTTCAATTTGAATCCTCCCTACATGCTTGGAAATTGTCTTGGGGGGTTTTGGCTAATGGTTGTGTGCCTGCCTCATTGCCAGGCACATTCTCAGCTGCCTCTAATGCACATACATAGTTTCGTAGAAGAAAGGATTTCCACTCCAAGATCAGAAAAAAGTATTGGAATACATGTTTTGATATCTTACCATTCTTACCTTCTCTTCCTTCTTCCGAATGAGGAGGAGAAACTGGCCTGATTCATGATCCAAGAGAAATTCCTGGGATCACATCCCACATAGCAGTGGGTGGGAGCACTTGTCTTTAAAAGTGGGGAACAGGCTCAGTCCCTCTCTTGCTCCTTTGGCCCATCTGTGCTCAAGCACGAAGGATCCTTTGTATTCCCAGGCTCCATGCTGGGGCACAAACCAGACCAGCCTGCTACTGGGAGACCCAGCCAGGTTCTGCCCTTTCAGTTCCTTCGCCTCTATCCATGACTCAAGAGGAAGTCAGCCTGGCTTTTATTGGGTGTCACATAACATCAATTCCGGTGGAGGGAGTAAGAAGGTACATTTTGGCCCCTCGTGCCCTCCAGTGTTGCCGTCCAGAGTAGCTCGGGGGCCCTATATTCTCAAAGTCACTGGGTACTTGCTGGATCCACTGTAAAGTAGATCCCACCTCTTGTTCCCCAGGATGGAAGGTTGAGCTCCCCCTGGATTGATTAGAACCCAAAAGGAACCTGCAAGCCAATCACCATTCAGTAAAGAATTCCATGTGTTTGCATGTGGTATTGAGTTTGACAGGGCCTGAAGTGTAGGTTGACCCAAGAAGATATAGGTGTCCAGTCCTGTGGGTGGCTTATGGGTGGGCTACTTCTGAGATCACCTGTAGAATCAGCTGCATAGAAAAGACTCGTGACCCAGGGGATGCTAGGGAAGACCCCAGATTTGGGATGCAATGTGACTTAACTTTTTGAATGCCCTCCATGAATTGGCAAAGATCACTTAAGGACAGAAAATTAAGGGCCGCACCACATCTGAGTAATGCTTCTAATCTCTTGGCCAGATTATAAACTCCTCATAATCTGGGGCTGTGTTTTACTCATCTTAGTATTTAGCTGTCAAGCACTGAAGTTGGCATAAGGTAGGAAATCAACCCATATTTCATGGACCAAATTAAAGCTGGACTGAAGATGTGCTTGTGTGAATTTAAGGATGGGGATGAAGGGCATGGACTCTGTCTGGGTCAAAGAGAATTCCCCCAAAACATCACTGGTCATCTCTTTTGATAAGAAGTAAATGACACCACCAAATGGAACCAGAATCTTTAAATACAAAGAATAAAGGAAATGTGAGAAGAGAGACAAAATTATTAATGAAAGTAGGAACTTCTCTAATTAATTAGGTTTCGTTCTCTTATCTCCAGTATGTTTTCGTATAGATCCTCCTGTAAGTGACTTCAATACAGGTGTTCCCTTGTTGTTCTCTGCTGGTCTAGTTCATCCATGAACAAGCATACACCATGTGCACGTAGCTGTCCCTCTCAACTGAGTATGTGTTAAGTTGCTATTCGGAAAGGAATCCATGAAGAAATAAAGATCCAGTAAGATTATCATCACAAATCTTTTCCAGGGTCCTGGGTGGCCTCCTGTCATGGCCTCTTAGGTGTAGAGCAGTGATGCAGAGGCCAGCCATTCCCGGTGATTAAGAGTCAGGTAGGTTAAATTGATGACCTGAGATTCCGCCTCGGGGCACTAACTTCAGTCAATTATTGAAGCTACTGCTAGTTTTGAAATACTGTTTGCTTTAAATCTCAAATAATGTAAATCTCACAGGCAGGAAGAGTCCCTCAGCAACCATTTCAGTTCCAGTGAGAAACCAGAAAAGATGCTGAGAAGTTATGAGGCGATGAAGACTGGGGTCTATCACTGGGCTAATGCAGCAGTCATCTTTAACATACAGAGCGGCGATGAAGACTTTTGTTTCGTTTCACTCGTGTTGAAGAAAGAAGTCACTGATTTGAGTTTCAAATTATGGCATAAAAATAGCTCGTTTCTGCAAATTATAAACAAGATTTTATAACGTTGCTATGAATGAAATACACACACCAGTCTAGGTAGGCATGTCTCCCTTGTTAATTCTTATATTTTGTGTGTATTTAATATACCATTAAGCTCAAAAGTCCTATGATTCGTTCGTTCAACCAAAATTTACTGTTGTGCGCTGTGTTCTGGGATAGGCAGTGGGCTCCAGAGAACCTTTGGAGTTTCTAGTCTAGCGAGTGAAATCAGATGTGCTCACAAGAAGTGCAGTTACAGTCCAGCTTTAAGGGCCAGAAGGAGTGTATTAGTTTACTACAGCTGCTGTAACAAAGCACCACACACTGGGTGGCCTAAAGCAAGAGACATATATTCTCTCACAGTTGTGGAGGCTAGAAGTTTGAAACCAAGGCTGTGCTCCTTCTGAAGGCCTTATGGGGGCAGCCTTTTCTGTCTCTTCCTACTTTCTGTTTGCTATCAGCAATCCTTGGCTTTCTTTGGCTCTGGCCTCACCATCACGTGGGGTTCTTCCAGTGTGTCTGCCTCCCCATGGCCTTCTTCTTATAAGGACACCCATTTTACTGGATTAGGGGCCCACCTTATCATAACTGTGACCTTATCATAACTGATGACATCGCCAACAACCCTATTTCCAAATAAGGTCACATATGAGATATGGAGGTTAGGATTTCAACATATATCTTGGCGGGGGAGGGCAAAATTAAACCCATAACAGGGGGATTAAAAAAATCTGATGTCCCTGACTGGGCCCAGTAGCTCATACCTGTAATCCCAACACTTTGAGAGGCTGAGGCAGAAGGATCACTTCAGCCCAGGAGTTCAAGACCAGCCTGGACAACATACTGAGATCTCATCTCTACAAAAAAAATTTTTAAATTAGCCAGGTATAGTGGTGCACGCCAGTAGTCCTAGCTACTCAAAAGACTGAGGTGGGAGGACCACTTGAGCCTGGGAGATTGAAGCTGAGATGAGCTGTCAGCGTATCACTGCACTTCAGCCTGGGTGACTGAGAGAGACTCTGATTTAAAAAAAAATAACCTGATGCCCTCTTGTGAGTGACAGCAAAGCATGACAGTCCCACTCTTACTCTGTGAGCAGGACTCAAAGATATGAATGCAATCCAGCTAATCTGGCCATGGGGCCAGCATTACATACTGGACCCACTGTGGTGTCTGTCCTCTGATGGCCAGCAGGGCTCTATCAGAAACCCATGGGGCCCCTGAGGTCTGACTGCTGGGGAGGGTGCATCCCCTTTCTCTCTTTTCCCCATGGTATCTTATTCTGAACAATAGAATGTACTTTTTAAGGCATTATCCAGCAAATTCTTACCAGGGGTCTTGAAATATCTAGTGGTCTTGATAGTTTCATTTCCAGTCATCTACATACATTGAGCCAAAGAATGTGGGGAAACCTGTTATGAGCATTCTTCCTGAAAAGGTGACTACAGGACAAAGAGGCTTCACAGGTGAATGAAAAGGCTGTCTATACAGGATCAATCCAGAGACGCACCCGAGGCCTGTCTCCCAGGCCAGGGCCACCCTCAGGTTGCAAACTATCCAGCTTTCCTCAAGGGAGAACTGTTTATGGGACCAGAAGGAGAAAAGCACTTTGCAAACGAAATAATTCACCATGGGAGTTATTTTGAGTACCTTCACTTCCCATATCATCTAAAGCAGTGTGGTAACTGTAACTTGGCAAACGCTCTTGTTAAAATTACCCTTGGGGACCAGTAGACTCTGGTCAAATGGAGAGCAGCTCCAACAGTCAGGCGCAAAGGTCCTTACCTCCCTTGCTGCCTCTGTCCACACCAGGTCCAGCCTGTACCCGAAACAGGAGAGCAAGTGGGGAAGGCATGGAGTTATCCACAACTTCTTTCCCTGCAGGTTTGGGAAGCCAAGTCTTGCCTGGGCTAGAGGGAAGGGAGATGTTTAAATAGGATGAGAGATTGCAGTTTTGATATCAGACTGTCTTCACAGTTTTTAATATCTGACAATATCGCCCAAGTTTTTAATCTCTCCCAATGTGCAACAGGAAGTGGTAGGTACACTTAAAGCTAAGATGTCTTTGCCACTATACAATGCAAGCAAACAACCCCAAATTTATACCCCCCTAAAGCTATTGAAACGAAAAAAAAAAAAAAAAGATTTATACCCATAGCCCTCAATATTGACAGGGTCAGGGAAGAGTAGGACTGAAAGACGATAGGTGAAAGGACAGACTGAGAGTGGGAAGCCCTTTTTCATCTCGTTCTTAAACCCTGACACAATGATGAGAAAATAGAAGCTGTGCTTTTAGAGAAATGCACACTTTAGGTATAATTAACTTTACCGATTTTGTCTTTTCAGAAACAGACTTCCAGGTATTTGAGGTATCTCATAGTGGCAATCAAGCTCGCTTAGAGTAAAGGGAATTTACAAGGCCTAAGACATCATGCATTGGGCAAGGATTGTAAAAGTCATGAAACTTGTAATTACAAAAGTTATGACCGCTCAGAGGGAGAGCAGGTGGGGATTCGATCTTCCAGTAAATTGGGCACTATCTACAGGGAAGCCAAGGATCCCCTGAAGCTACCCACTGGGAATGCATAGGAGATAAGGGGAGGTACACCCTTCACTAGCTCTCAGGAATGTCATTTGGGAAGGTGCAGGAGAATTAGAATCCTTGTCATGACCTTCTCTAGGGGCTATGATAATGTGGGTGGACATTAATGGGTCTCTGTGTCACAGGTTCTCCAAGAAATCCACAGGTGGTTGATAAAGAAGTCATGGCAGTCACGTGCAACATCTCCAAGAAAAAGATTTAAGCCAGGGCTTTGTGGGGCTATGACACCACACTCACCTAGAGTGTAGGGCCACTCCCTGTCTGTGGGGGGTGAAGCTTTCTTAAATAAATCTTTTCTCCTCTCACCTTGTGTGTTGCAATTCTTTGCATTTACTCAGATCTCTGGGTTCCCAGCGGGGCACCTCTGGCTTGCCGGCTCCAGCGGTGCTGCGCCTCCCTGCACCTCTGTCCATTCACCCTCATCCTGTTGGAACCCTAACACCCTAGTTCATTAATTTTAATTTCTAAAGGCTGTTTCATTATGTAAGACACAATTTATATGTCTAATGAACAGCTCTATGGCACAGATTTAAAGTATAAATTTGATAAATTTTCAAGTATGCATACACTCATGAAACTGTTACCAGTCGAGATAATAAACATATATATTATGCCCCCAATTTCCTCCTGCCCCTATGTAATTCACTCTGTATACCCTTCCCTGTCACCCCATCCCTAAGCAGACACTGATTGACTTTTTGGCACTGTAGGTTAGTAGAAAGTGCCATTTCTAGAATTTCATATTACTATATTCCTATAGAATATACTACTTTCTGTCTGACTTCTTTCACTTGCCATATTGAGATTCATCCATGTTGTTGTATGTATAAATAATTTATCCCTTTTTGTTGCCAAATACTATTTCATTGGATGCCACACACTGTTACCCATTCATCTATTAATAGAGGTTTGAGTCATTTCCAGTGTGGGGTGATTACAAGTAAAGTTAACATGAAAATTCACCTACAAGTCTTGTATGGACATAAGCTTTCATTTTTCTTGGTATATACCTAAAATGGCTGGATCATATGGTAAGTGTATGTTTACTTAAGGAACTTTCCAAAACACACCATTTTCATTCTCACTAGCAGTTTGTAAGAGTTCCAGTTTCTCCACATTCTTGCCAATAATTGGTGTGGATCAGTTTTTGAAATTTAATCATTCTATTCTTTAAAGAATGCCGCTTTTCTTCTTACCCCCTTTGCATGGGTGAGGACTTCTTTCTCTTAGCAGCTGGAAGACATTCCTCCCATACTTTATTCTTCCTGGCCCAAGAGAACACCCAGAAGGCAGTAGGACCTGGTTTATCCGGTGCTGGGAAGAATTGGCTCACTGCTTAGACTTGGCTTAAAGTAGGGATGATCAATATTCTGCCTGCATGGCTTTACCCTCCCCTTATTCCCAAGCCAGGTGTGCTCCGGTTGTCAGAGTTTCACTGGGCTTGCTGCTCTGGGTGACCTATGGTACATTGAGGGGAAAGGAGGCCTGTTTGCCCCTTCTGCTCTCCAAGCTGTCATTTTGGGAAACAGGGAAGAGAAGGTGGCGGGCCAGTTCTTGTGTCCTTCTCCACCTCCCACTCCCCTGCATTACCTGTCTGTGTCTCCTGTTCAAAAGGAGAGGAAGAGGCATTAAGGGACGATGGTGACTATGTATTACTTAGCCATTTCTGAATAAACGTTTGGTATTCCTACCAGAAAAAAAGGAAAAGAAATTTAATCATTCTAGTAGGTAGATAGTGGTATCTGTTACCTCATTGAAATTTTAGTTTGCATTTCTTAATGACTAAAGATTTTGAATATCTTTTTTTGTGGTTATCTGCCATCCATGCTTCTTCTTTGGTAAACTATCTATTTAAATCCCTTATCCATTTTGGTGAATGAGTTGTCTGTTTTCTTATTAATAAGTTGCAATAATTGTTATATATACAGGATAGAGGTCCTTTATTAAATGCATAATTTGTAAATATTTTCTCCTAGTTTGTGGCTGGTCTTTTCATTATCCTGAAGAAAAGTTTTTAATCTTGATGAAATCCAACATATAAATATTTTCTTTTATGGGTCATGCTTTTGTCATTTGTCTGTAAATAATCTTTGCCTAACCCAAGGTCACCAAGATTTCCTCTCAACTTTTCTTCTAGAAGTTTTAAAGCTTTTACCTTTAGGTATATGATTCATTTTGAGTTAATTTTTGTATATAATGTGAAGTACAAATCAAACTTCATATTCTTTTCTTTTTTAAGTGAGAAAGCAGGATTTATTGAGAGGCCAGAGAACTTCATATTCTTACATGTAGATATCCAATTGCTCTAGCACCATTTGTTGAAAGACTATCCTTTCTCCATGGAAATTATTTTCGCATCTGTGTCAAAAATCAGTTGTCCATATGTGTATGAATTTATTTCTGAAGTACTTTTTCAAGATCCATTGATCTATTTGTCTAACTTTATGCAAATACCATATCAACTTGATTTTTGGAGCCTTATAATAAATCTTGAACTCAGCTGATGTTAATTCTCCAACCTTGTTACTATTTTTCAAAGTTTGTTATGATTATTATATATCATTTGCATTTCAATATGAACTTTAGAATCAGCTTGCCAATTTCTACAAAATAACCTGCTGGGCTTTTTCAATGAGATTGTCTTGAATCTATAGGTTGACATGGAGAGAGCAGAAATCATAACTGTACTGAATCTTAACCCTATAATGTGGTATGAATTTCCATTGTTTTAAGACATCTTTAATTTATCTCAGCAATATTTTGTAGTTTTTAGGGTTCTTTAAGTCTCACCCACTCTTTGCCAGGTTTATCACCAAATATTTCTATTGTGAGGCCTGTTTAAGTGGAATTTCTTTTTTTAAATTTAAATTTCCACTTGTTACTAATATATTGAAATAAAATTGATTTTTGTATTTTGATCTTGTTCTATGTCAAATGTTTCAGTCTTTGCTTTATGCTCTTGTTTTGTATTGCTTGGGCTTAAAAAGTCCATCCTGTCCAGGGACCATATATATATATTTTCTGTCAATGTGGTTATGTTAATAGATATTCTGTAATTGAGCCATCCTTGTATTCTAGGGAAAAAGCTTATTTTTTTAAATGTGTTTTTAGAAAAACACTGATGGATTCAATTTTCTCATATTTAAAAAATATTTTTGCACCTATATTCATAAGTGATATTTGTCCCCCCCATGATTTTTTAATGTTGCCTGTGTTTGTTATCAAGATCATACCATCTGCATAAAATATATCTTTTTCTATTTTCTGAAGCATTTTATACAAGAATGAGATTATCATTTTCTTGAACTTCTGCTAAAATAAACTATATAACAGTGGGGGCCTGGTGCCATTTTTGGGAGGGGGAGAGGGACGTGAGTTGAAGGAGATTTTCAATGAATGATCATATATTTTTTGTTTTTTTAATTTTTAGTTGTTCAGGTTTTCTACTACTTCTTTGCCTACATTTTCCAATTATTGACATAAAAAACATTCATACAATTTTCTTCAATTTAAAAATTTTTAAAATTATTTTTTATATGCATGAATCCTCTGATCGGGAGTTGGTGAGCTTTTCTTGTAAAGAACCAGGTAGTCAATATTTTAGGCTTTGAAGACTACATACTGTCTCTGCCATATATACATCTTTGTTTTTTCTTTTAACAACCTTTTAAAAATGGGAGAAAATTATTTTTAATCACAGATGTTTCAAAGTTAAGCTGTGACCTGTTATTTGCTGTCAACTGCTCTTGTTTCCTGTTTTTCTCTCATTTACTTCTTTTTTTGTTTCTTATTTTCTTCCCTCTGATTTCATTGGGTTGTTTCTGTTGTGTTTTTTCTTTCTTTTTTTTTTTTTTGAGTTGGAGTCTCACTCTGTCACCCAGACTGGAGTGCAGTGGCATGCTCCCGGCCACCTCAGCCTCGACCTGCTGGGCTCCGGCGATCCTTCCACCTCAGCCTTCTAAGTAGCTAGAACTACAGGCACGCGCCACCACACCTGGCTAGTTTTTGGTTTATTGTAGAGATGAGTTCTCGCCAAGTTGCCCGGGCGGGTCTCAAACCTGCGGGCACAGGCAATCCACTTACCTCGGCCTCCAAAAGTGCTGGGATTACAGACTGAGCCACCGAGCCCGGCCTGTTGTGTTTTTTCTAACTTTATTTGAAAGGTATTTTTTAATCTTTTAATATCTTTTCTTTTTTTAAAAAAATTGAAGGCTATAGGTTTGCCTTCAAATACCTTTTTGCTGCTTATTACTTATGATATATAGTTATTTTATTATAGTTTACTTCTAAATTAAAAACAATGTTATTGTGAAAATGTATTTATATCAGAATAGGTTTTCAATTTTCAAAACATCATAAAAACTATTATTTTAATCTTGATTATATCTAGTTAGATACACTGTATGGTCATTGAAACAGGGTTGTATGGAATTTAGTCTTTGAAGTTTGCTGAAATACTTGCTTCCAACCAAGTATGTGATTATTTTTTAATGTCCTTTGTGTAGTTTTTTATACACACTTTCCTATTTTTTGAGTTCAAAGTCAATGAGCATTTGCCATGCTTTAATGTCACTCAGACATTAATGTCCTATATTTATGGAATTCCCAAGGTAAAGGACAAAACTCATTTTTCAAACTTCCAGTGCAGCTGAGTTTTCTTTTTAATTTCAGTGTCTATATTTTTTCCCCAAACTGCTCATTAACTGCTTTCCTATCTATTTTTAAAATTTCATTTACTTTTTTTGTGGTTTCACTTTTATTCCTCTCTCTTTTTAATTGGAAGTTATTCCTTCATTTATCTCTTTGAACATTCTAAGACCACTTCTTTTAAAGTCTTTCTCACATTTTCCCATAAAATTAATTTCATCTTGGGTAAGATAATGTTGTCTGCTGATTTTCTTGGCAGTGAGTTTAGAAATTCAGGATTTCTTTATATACTTTGGAATTGGGCTTAGAGTTTCTGTTTAAAGAGAAGTCACTTATAATTCTTTTCCCTCTCCTGTTCTAATGGTTTTGCAGTTGCCTTCATCTGGCCCTTACGTTCACCATTCAGGAATCCTATCCTTGTCTCTGTGTTTCTGAGGCTCCTGTTTCGTGTGGGTATTAGAAACAGAGTGAACACAGGCTCCAACCTAACAACTTGACTTTGCTAAAAGCTCTAACACCAGGTAGAGGTTGGCAATAATCTTTTTCAGTCTCTTTTCATGAAGTGTGAGGCCTTCTACAGCTCTTAGCATCAAACAATCAGTCTGATTTCAGTTTCCCATCCATTCTGGAGCACTTCTACGTCGTTTCCCCAAAGCTTCAAAAATGATTTATCCATAAGAATTGAGGCTATAGCTGCTTCAGCCTCTTCCAGACCAAATCCCAGTAGCATGTTTCCCGCCACAGTCATGGCTTTGCAGTTTTGTCCTGTTTCTGGCCCACAGAGATATTTATCTTGTTTTCAGGTCAGCTATGTCTCTCTGCTTTTCCATTTTCTTATGTTCTCTATTACTGAGACATGTTTGGGGTAGAGCAATTGCACCAAAGTATGAACTTCATATACCACCATGGCTGGAACTTGGAGACACCCTTCACTAATCTGTACTAGCTTTCTACTATTATTGCTCATAACTATAATGAAATGTTTTAATAATATATATTTCATTGTAGTTATGAGCAATAATAATAGAAACACACGAATTTCTTGGATTATAAATGGATTGTCTATTTTAAAAAATATTTAGAAAAATTATCCCTTGAAGGTGGCAGAGAAATAGGTAAAATATAAAGAATGATAAGTATCTCAATAAAAATATGACTAATTTAAAAATAAAATAAAGTGATAGAATTTAAAGTTACCAACAGTTTCTGAATGAATTTTGAATAAATAAGAAAGTGGCCATAAAGAATATAGTATAAATTTCTTTTTGTGTCTAGTTTGCTGTTAAACAGTAAGAAATTAAAACATATAAACATTCAAAAAGAAGTACTATTAATATATCCACAAAGCTGTATATGATATAGCAAAAGTATAAGAGTTTTGCCACTATGAAGTTATGCCTGTATTAATTATCTCAAGGACAAGGGAAAGTATCTCATCATTTCTATATATTATGTCTGATTTATTTTTAATTTATTTAATATGATGCTAATTGTTGGGATATAGCAATAAATATGAAATGAACTCTGTCTCTATGGAATCCATCTTCTCATAGAGAAGCGAGATAGAAAACAATGGCCATGATAGCCAAGACTTTCATGCTACTCCCTGGAGTTGGGCAAGAGAGCAGTCCTTGTATCACAGGTATGCAAAGGAGACCATGATAATACAAAGAAAACGGTGGAGAAGAAAATTACTAAGAAAGGGCCTTTGAATTAAGTCTTGAAGACCTAAGAGGGAATTACAGAAAGTACAGTAATAGAGTTTTCAACATTTCCAAAGCCATTGAAGTGTATGGGAATATATTTTCTCCATGTAGAGAATATGAAATTTTCTACCCTAGTACTCATACCTTCCCTTCTTTGATCTTGGTTCCAATAATTTGCCGTCTCTGCTGAATGATCTCAATGAGAAGATCACATTCTTCTGTCAATTTGGCTTCTTGACGTGATGCATTGACCTACAGGAGAAGCAGAATGGTAAATCTTAATTTGACCTTTGTTTTCAGTTTAATGCTATTTTTAGTGCAGACTAGTATGTTTTGAGTAATCTTTACAAAAATGTTTTAAATGTAAACTCTTCCTCAAATTATGCAAGGATGGTAAATATAGGACTTACATGCCCACTCTTATTTTGCATCCTTGAAAAATGTTATATCCAATGACAGATTCAGCCTTTGAATCTTTCTTAACACAACACATACACAGACATTTATCAGATATAAATTGACATATGATATAAAATATATTTGCAAGTCTTGCTTTTATATTTAAAAAAATGTACAAATTTTTCCTGTTAAACATAAAAAGTAAGTTAGAAAAACAACTAATCTTATTATTTTATGGAGGATATATTACTATCAATGTCTTCTGAACAAATTTTCCAAAAGCAATGTAGCAAGCTTAAATCACATTTATTTAACATTTATTTTACATACAGATATACATTTTATATTTAATCACTAGAAAACATCAAAAATACCACAAAAATTTCAAATTTTACTCCTTGTATACTCTGAAAGACTAAGGTCCTACAATGAAAGCATACCACTCTTGCGGAAAGGTGGATTGTGCCAGAATGGCCTATATTTGAAGCTTTCGAGACTAGTTGTATGCAAGGGAGGCTCGCAATTAGCTCATTCTTGGCAACTGGACTTGGGAAATAATCTGCACATGCTATTTCCTCTACCTCATGACAATTCTGAAATGCTTATTCACAAACAGAACCCAGAAATCACAGCTGTGGAAGATGGAGATAGTATGCGTGAGATTTATTATTTTAACACAGCCACAGGAGAAGTTGCAATGTTATGAAGAATGGCAGTGATACTGATTATTCTAGCATATCTTAGAGAGGAGACATGGCTCAGTCATTAGCCCTTTTGATTTGAGAGATTTTAGCTGAAGTAATTTCATTCTAACTGAATGAGATAAACTGGAAGTAGGGTCATGAGTTCAGGATAAAAATTCACTGCTTAGAGAACATTGTTTCAGAGAAACCATGTCCTGTGTCCAGAGGTCTGGGATGCCTTGAATTTTAGCCCTGATCATTACTAGACACAACATAGAGACTACTCAAGACATCTTCTTATAGAAAAGATGAAGGTCATCAGTCATTTGCAGCAAACCATGAGATTATGTTCTACATCAGATTAGCACACAGAGGTTCTTGCTAAATATCTGTTTAAATAACAAAGAAAAAATGTTTTAATGCATTGACTGAGAAGTATAGATGTGAACTCAGGCTAATATTTCAAGGAAGATAATCACTGGGATCAGTTTCTCTTACTGTTACTTTTATGTCATTATTTCTAGTTCCCTTTGAGATTTCTCAAATGTCTATTGGTATTTATTTGAAACTTATGCTCAATAAATTTCTCATCTTTCATTTTAACCTGAAACTGAATTTAATAACTGACCACAACCAAGCTGTGAAAAGGATGGGACTATATTGATAACATGAGCACATTATGACAGAGGAAGTAAAATTTCTGGAAAGGAGCACTGACAATGATTCTTTGCTTCACCAAACTTTTGTTAGGCTCCTGAACCTTCTAGAACCATGCATACATTGCCTTGTAAAATCCAGTTTTAGCAAGAATTCTGCTGAGTTGCTTTTACTCTATTCTTTAAATCTGATTACCCTCAATATCTGACCTTCGTCCTTCGCCATGTCCCAGGTGATGTCTAATTACCATGGCCTGCCTTCAGCAAGAATTCTGTTACCTCTGATGTTTCCTTTTAGTAATTTTCCATACACCCAGTCCCTCCCCCCATCATGCTCCTTGGCTGTGAAACCCATTTGTCTATGTGGTTCTGGGAGTTGAGCCCCATTTTATAGTGAGGTCTCTTTTCCCCCATAGTAATAGTCCTGAATAAAATCTGTTTTTATAGCTTTAACTACTGTCCCACCCTAGTTTTTCTTTGACAGAACTTTCTTGAAAAGTACCTACTGGAAGAACTCCTAAGAGCTAAATTGTATTTGAGAATACAATCAAGGTAAACCTGATGGGATGTGAGCTCCATAAGGGCAGGGATCTTCACCTGTTGTATTAAATGAGGTATCTATCCAAGCACCTAGCACCATGCCTGACACAGAGCAGGTACTCAAGAATCATTCAATGAATGGCTAGTGAAAATGAACTTCCAAGATGAGACAGGGCAAAATATAATGGAGCAAGTAGTTATCACTGGCAATCAATATGCAGACAATGGATAGATTGGTTTAGATCCTTTGCTTATTTTGTAATTTGGGTCATTTGTCATCTTCTTATTGAACTGTATGATGTGTTTACATATTCTGGATAAGCGTGCCTTATCAGATATGTGATTTGCAAATATTTTCTTCTGTTCTGTGAGTTATCTTTTCATTTTCTTGGTGGTGCCTGCCATTTGAAGCACAAAAGTTTTGATTTTTAATTTTAATGATGTTCAATTTATCTGCTTTTTTATTGTCACTTGTGCTTTTGTTGCCATATCAAAGAAATCACTGATGAAATCAAGAAGATTTACTGCTCTGTTTTCCTCTATAAGTCTAAAATTTTTACTGTAGGTCGATAAGCCATTTTGAGCTAAGTTTTGCATTTGGTGTGAGGTAGGCTTCCCCTTTCATTCTTTTGCTTATGGATATCTAGTTGTCTCCTTCATTCTTTTGCTTATGAATATCCAGTTGTCTCAGTACCATTTATTGAAAGGATTGTTCTTTCCTTCTTTGAAGTGACTGAGCACCTTTATCAAAAATCAATTCACCATCTCGGTGCCAAGTTTTGAAGCTGTCACGAACATACTCCATGTTTAAAGCTCCTCTGGTTTTGACTAAACCTGATGATGTTAATTCATTTAGTTAGAGTAGGTGCCATGAAATTTGGAGTGGAATACCAGTTTGACTTACATGGTGATATTGGGAACATTTTGAGTTATCTCCATTTCTAAGTGTTCCTATTTTGTAAAATGACCTGAGTAATATCTGCTCTTTCATTAATATGAGATCATGGTGTTGAATACATGAAATAGTATATGAAGAAATACCTAAACTTAGGAAAGTATTGACAAGTCAATTATTGTCTGCATTGAGAAGTGGTTTTGTAAATAGACTATTATTTAGTTTAAGACCCATTTCGCTCTCACAATCATTGGGATTTGAGTTACTCTATGGTGAAACAAAGTGCTCCAGTTGCCATTTTAACATGGGGTTCAATTTAATCCAAATTCTGACTATTTGATTTATAGGATGGATAGATTTGCCTTACCAAAAAAGTGGATTGAAATCTACTTTGTTGAGGAAAATGTGTTTTGAGAAACTGATGCCACAATAACCAGCACCCTAAAATGTAAATTCCTAGAAATTTTGGAACATGATCTATTAATTTTAGGCCAAGAATTTCCCCCTAGATCTTTCAAAGAAAAGACTTGATTTTTTTTTTGAAACCAGGAAAGTTGAATCTTTTTTTTCTAGTTTGATGGGTTTCCAAATTCTTGTAACACTAGCATTCTTATATTCCAATAGGTACAATAAAACAAGTTGAATACTATCCTATATTTCCAAAATTATTCCACTACAAAGAAGCTTGCCACAATTTTGCTGTTTCATATGTCACTTAAGAAAGAATTAATGATTCTATTGGACTTTATTTCGTATATGAGCTATTGATTCAAATATGGCAGGGTTTGTTGGTTACTTGCAGTATGTTCAGGTGTTTCTAGTTCCCAGGTTTGGTTTGGAAGCTAGCAGCTCCTGGTTATGATTTTAGCTTTTATTTCTGATTCACACCTTTTGATTAAGAAATCTTGCGGCTGATGAAAATGCTTTGAGTAAGGCAAATCTAAGGATGCAGGAAACAACATCAAATCCTTCTTTTCTGAACCCACACTTCAACTTTTGTGTCACTGGTCTTCTCCTTCTTGGTCCTTAAGCTAAAGGCAAGAGTGGGATGGAGATAATAGGAATGATGCCCTACAGGTGACTTGTGTCTCCCACCTCTGAACCACACTGGTAATGGGGCTCTTGGCCTTCAGAACCTTTGACTTCTCAGGATAAAATATAGCTTAAAATTTGGTCATTCTCCCCACGCCAGGTTCCTCACTGCTATTTTTTTTCTCATCTCAAGAAAACCCATGAGCAAATATCACATCAGCCCCCATTATGAGAAACTCAGCCACGTTTGCCTCGCCTCATTTTTGGCCTCAGTCACATGCTCAGCATGCACCTTCTCTACATCTAGAGTCACAGTTTCCTTGATCATCTCAAAATACATCATCTTTTCTCCATCACTCTTGCCTATAGGGAGTTGCTGATCCACTTTCTCTTACTCCCAGAATAATTTTGCTACTTCTCTTTGACAGACTATGACCTTCTTATCCTTTACAGTCTGATAAAAGAGACATTAAAAAGTTGAATAATGAAGTGAATGTTGAAGGAAAACAGTCATATCTGGCTCTTTTAGCCCTGAGATTGAATCCAGCACCTAGGGTCACTCTGCCACATTAACACTCATATCTGATACCGATAATTAGTTGCAGTCTCATGTATGTTGCCACTGGGTGCACAGTTTACCTTCCCTTTCTAGAAATGCAGTTACATTTAATCATTCCCTAGATTAGTTAATGCTAACACGAATGGATTAGCTATTTTCTTGAGAGCACTTGGTTAGTAATGCTCAGTATAAAGTCCTTCTACTAAGTTGTATGATGTAATAGCATTACAGTGTTTTGATGAAGAGGTGGGGTAAAGTGTATGTTTTTTTTGTCAAATATGTATAAACATTAATTTCATTACAAACACACACTAGAAATTAGACTATGTGTCCGTGAAATGTTCTTTAGCAGTCTGTAAATGGTTTCTAAGTATTATTTCTAAAAATGTGCTCTTTTAATTTGACATGTATTCAACTGCAAAATGAGATGTTCAGTGTAGAGTATAAACATCATTATATTTCAGACATGTGTGGGCTTAAATTCCTTAGAAATGTTTTATGAAACTCTTAGGAGGGCACGTCAGTGAAGAAAAAATATCTAGCTAGTTCTCACAGGTGAAATTGAACTAACACGTATTTTAGAAACCCTTGTTTTCTTATTTTGCAGTGTTTTGTTGAAATAAGTTGGCCATCCACAGACTTTCAGAATAGAACCTTCTAATTCCTCTTGTGAAAATGATACACTGACTTGACAGATCACTTCCTATTTGTACACAGATGGAAACACTGAAATGAGCTTTGAGATAGGATGACCCCAATGTGTTGAAGACAGGAAATTTTATTTCAGAGTGTTGAGAAAAGAGGGATGCTGCATTGCACAATTCCAGAGGCTACCGTTCACTTTGAATTCCACGAGAATGATGAACCCCGAGTTGTGCAGACCAGGAGCTCTCTCTCATACTGGCCCACCAGTACTATACTCTTGAGATTGTACCACCAAATCATGACCCCTTCAGTTTAAGATTCTGAACCTTGCTATTCTTGAAACCACTTCCAACAAGGAGATTGGGAATTTAAAAGATAAATGTCTGTTTTACAAGTTTGCCTAGAATTGGTCCCCATGACAAAAATAACAGCAGTGTCATTCCACAGTGATTTAAACTAAGGTGACTTTGAGAAAGGTTGAAATTTTTTCATGTATGATGCTATGTCGATGTAGTTGTTATTGTTCAATCTCAAAAGCACTTTTCTCTATTACTAAGACTGTATAATCTTGAGTTTGCAACCAAGTTTGAAGGGGTCAGTAATATTATATAATATAGCATAGCCATCCCATCTTGCTCAAGAGGAAAAATATTGGAGGAGTTAATTCCAATTTTCCCAGGTCTGAAGCAACTAAAACACAACAGAGCTTTATATAAGCTGATATTTGGCCCATAGACGAGGGTACAGGGAACAAAACTATATGCAAGTGGCTGTACACCCTGCTGTGCACTGTTGACCAGGTGCAAAGAGAAATATGAGGATCTGAGGGTGCTTTGGGTTTTACTGCCAAAGGCAGCTGTGATGAACATTCCAAACTCTGAGGCAGAAGTTAGACAGAGCCGCCAGAGGAACAATGAAAGGGATTCTAATACTTTAGTCTGTATATAAAACTGGGCCAAGGAGAATTGAGTAAGAGCAGACGGTATTACTGTAATTCATCTAATATGTTTATATGCAATCTTCACCCTGAAACTCTCTCACACCAAAGTCAAATACTTGTGGACCTAACTCAAGTGGATGAGAGAGAGAGAGAGAGAGAGAGAGAGAGAGAGAGAGAGAGAGAGAGAGAGAGAAATGACCCAGTTCCCAGTTCCCAGGGTCTCTGTCTTTGGAGGAGAAATCACAGTATGTGATAATATTTTTAATAATAATTTAATATTTAACATTTTTGACTAAAACTTTTTAAATTACAAGAAAGGCTTTTCAGAAAAAATGGAGTCCCTTCATAAAGTGCTTTTGGTGGGAAGCAGTAGTGGTGATACTGTGGCTAGAAGCTGCATGCAATCTAGCTTTAGTACAGTGACATGGTGGAAAGTGACTTGGCCCAGATGAGATCAATTCTACATATTGATTAATTATCTAGACAGTAATTTGCTTTGGGATTAAAAAAATAGTTCCCAGGAACCTCATGATAAATCCTCTTTCCTTGAGGTTTCTGAGATTATGAAGCTTGAGTGCTGGATAAGGTAGCAAGATGCTATTAAAAATGGCAACACACTGTGGAGAACAGGGCAATAAATTCTTCTTATAAATGAAATACAACTATAACAAGGCAATAAAGCTGCCCAGCAAAAATGCCACTGCTAACGCCTAAAACTTTGAAACTTCACACAAAGGACTCTTACTCCCAAGAGTAGAATATACAACATGCCCATCCAACATGCTATTGATGCTGCTGTTAGTTTTTCAGTAAAGCAAAATCTTTAAACAATGTAAAATAATTTAGAGGGAGCAAGGGCTAAAGGAGGCAGTTGGATCAGAGCTCAGAAACTTCAGGGAGTCTTCCTGAGATTGAAATGCCAGGTCATTATTACTTACTAGTAGTATGTTCTTGGGCATTTACTTAAACCATCCGTGTCTCAAGTTCCCTAACTGCATAATGAAGAAAACAACAATTCTTACCTGGTAAGTCAGGTGTGATGCTGCTAAACATCCTATGATGCACAAGACAGCACACACAACAGAGAACTGTCTAAGCCCAAATGCCACTACTGCCAAGGTTAAGAAACTGGGTGGACTGTGGTGAGAAATAAATGAGTTAATACATAAAAGGCCATTGAAAAATGCTGGCACATAGTACCTACTCCACAAATGTTAATTATCATCATGGCTAACTAACTCTGTTTATCTGGAATGTCCAGAGAGAATTAAAACTACAGGTTCTAGGACCAGTCACCCTGCTCTGATTACCTGAGGACTTTCTAACATGAATCAAAACTTTGATCCAGCTACATTTTTCATCAAAACAATGGCTTTGGAAGCTATGAGAACTCCAGAATTCTTGAAGCTTTCAAATCCCAAATGAATTCATTAAAGGCTGCTTCCTGATGCAATTGGATGTGGGGAGAAGGGCAGAGAAGATTCTTTTATGTTATAGAAATTGAGTTGGGAAACTTTTTTGTAAAGGACTAAATAATACATATTTTAACCCTGTGGACCATATGGTCTCTGTTGCAACTACTCAACACTGCTGTTGTAGTGTGAAAGTAGCCAGAGACAATACGTGTTCCAATAAAACTTTATTTACAAAAACCACCAGAATTGGCCTGAGGGCCATAGTTTGTCAACTTCTAGCATAAAGGAAAGATCGGGGACTTTAGAGTCAAAGGACTGCAGGTGTGAAAAATGTGTTGAATTTCTGTGAGACTGTTTCTTCATTTGCACACTCTCCATGAAAACATCTGTAAACAACTTGGCCCCTTATGGGTGCTTGATAAAGTATTAGTTTTCTTCCTTCAAGGTATGAATAGTTGCAATTACTGAATTAATAGAATGTCAATTTGAAAATGACAGCACACTTGTAGTATGACTTCTGCTTTTCCCATGATGTCCTGTTGACTTCTGTCTCAGTTATAATAAATGTTGCCCCTCCTGTAATGTTTTTCCTAGACCTTCAGTCTTACACTCTTGGCGTTAACACCACAGACCTTTCTTTTTGTGTTTAATGGTAACTCTGTTCAAAGCAGTTCCAAAATGAAGAAGCAGAATGGAAGGTGTTGCTCATAATTCATTAAAAAACAATAAACTCCTCCCTTCCTTTCTCTTATTAATTATATACTTTATAAAACAAATGTTTCACACCCTTCCGTTTGGGCTTGGCACTCAGAATGAGATAAAAAAAAAATCTACTGACCTGTCATGGGCACGTGCCTCTATCCAGTCTTTTTCATAACGTTTCTGAAAAGTGGTATGTTTCTACTAAGTAATCTTCAACAAATGTGTTTAGCAAAAAAGTCAGACTTTTGACATTGTGGTCAAATAGTAAAAAATAACTTGCAGAAGATGGTCATTAATTTAGCGCCAGGGAAGATGGAGGGTGATATGTTTCAGAGAAGGGAAGTTATTTTTAGTGGAAAGGAGAAACTTGTATTCCACGACCTTTTATTAATCACTTTCAATCTTACATGTCATTTCTCATTAAGTGGCATTCTTTTTAGTTGTTGTGCCATGATTTCTGAATAGTGATGTACTGGAAAAATACAAAGTTGGACTCCTATTCAGGTTTGAGTTACATAAGTATAGAAACCATCTGATCCCTTGCAAAGTTCTGGAAAATGAAAATTGGGTTCCTGCTTTTTGATATTCCATACAGTGAGTGAAATATACTTTATTACATCACTGATAAAACTTGAACTTGGAAGTACAATTTGAAAACGTTAAGCTTTGTTCTGTTTTTATGATGCATCCACAAGTGATATCTGTGAAATATCTTGCCTATTGTGTTTACTACAGAATACCAACAGAAACTGGTAGATTGATTTTTTAAAATGTCTTCGAGGCCCATTGTTTAATATCCACGTTTATTCAAACACAATATAAAAAGAGGAGAGTTTAGAGAAATCAAACATATGCGCTCTAACCACCATTGCAAAAAGGGACTTATGCTATCATTCCATTTTAGAGGCTTCTGTTCTCCCTGAAGAAAGATATGAGACAAGGATGGAAGTACAAGTTGTTGTCAGGAAACACCGGTAAGGGTGAAGGAAGTGAAACCGGGAAAACTATGAAACCAGTTAAGTGTGCTTTACTTAGATCGTTTTGGGCAACTGGAGATGAATCTCAACTCTAGCAAATAGCATAGAACATTCCAGTTAATGAAGAGGAAGCATGGTACTTGTCTGATATCTCTCATCAGTAGCTAATTGAAGGCTGTTGGGTGTGAGTAGGCATTAGTTCCCTTTTGGAGTTAGTTGTACTTGGGAGGGGCAGAAAAGGCCCTCAGACCAGGGGAGACAGGACAGTGAGTATGGCACTGACAGCTACAGGCAGGATGCACACTAGAGGAGACTACAATTTGACTTTTTCTTAAGATGAGTGCTAGTGGAGGTCAAAGAGAGCTGGTGTCACAGTCATTCAGTTTGTTCCAAAGCTCTAATAGCCTATGATTAATTGCAAGGTTAATCAGAGTTTGCATCTGACAGTGCTTTCTCTACTAGCCTTAGTCATTCCCAACTTCAAGGCCACAATCTACCTACAAGTGTTCATTTGCAACCAATCATAAATGGGTCTAAATTTGGGCAATGACAGGCAAAGGTGTTTGGAAAAAAAATATATAATCTAATGTGTCAGACTAAAATGTGTATTTCCTCATCTAATGACCCCTCGTTTCCATCATTTCAACTCACTGTGAAATTATTACTGTCTTTCTAGAACCATGGTTTTAGAGCTTTAAGCCTCTGCAGTAAACTTGATCATTTTAAAGCCTGAGTTAAGGCTTACTCAGAGAAGTCTCCCTCTCTCCCCACACCCCCTACTTTCTCTCTCTCTCTTTTTACATTATGGGAAAGGTTAACTATATTTCTGCACACAACCCTGACAGATGTCACCGTTTCATCTTCCTACCTGGGAAACAGAATGCTCTGTTGAAGTTTGCCTGGATTAGGGTTGGCGTGGGGGAGGGGGAGGGCATCCTGCCAGGTAATGAAAACACTGCTTGCTTTAATTTTATTGCCAAGAACAAAGCCTTCTTATTGTTTAATAGAACCCTTAAAGGCGGGCCTCATTGGCATAGTTCTAATTTTTTCGAGACCACAAACAAGAGGAATTCTTTAGAGCCATTTCATGAAAAGCAGAGAGGAAAAAAATACGCTATTCTTCAAAAATTAAAGTGATTCTTTGTTTCAGTAGCCAGAGCCTGATTTCAGGTTAGCATTTGCATGTGTTTTCTCTACAGGGGCATTTGTTGTTATTGTTTTCCTAGGTACCCACTCTTTCACTCAGATTAGTTTGAGGCTATGCCCAACATATAAAAGGACTGGACAGAAACAAACTTTTTCTGGGATATCATCACTTTGGCATCATTAGTTTCAGATAACTTGCTACAAGAAGAAACGTTTTGCACCAAAAGCAAACAAGCAAACAGTCTCCTCTTGAAAAATCTATTTCTAAAACTGGGAAGCACACACATCTTCGTTCAGTACTTAATTTGATTCTGCCAGCAAACTAAACCTTCTGTTTAGTCCTTGCTCCCAGCAGCAAGTTTTACTTCTCTCTCCACTTAAAGTACAGTTAAACCAAGTTATGGGTTTCTACAACACTCTTAGTAGCTAAAGAATGAAAGTGAAAGGAAATAGTTGTGTTGTGAGTTAAATGTAAGATGCTAGCAAGACTATCCTACTTCCCAAGGAGTCTAACTAACTAAGAGAGGGAATAGACATGGACTTCCAGACCATGAGGATTTTTTCCCAAGGATGGCATCTATGACAACAGTTTGCTATGTAGTTTTCCTTAAGCTTTTAAATTCAAATTATGAGTCTCATTATTCTATTCATAAATATAATACATTTTATAAAACCAATAATAATCATTTTTGGGGGTCCTTGAATCGATGTTTGATGAACTCAACTTGAAAAGACTCAGCTCTATTAAACAATCAATTCTCTCTATAAATTAGTTGATTACGTTCCTACACACTTTTTTGAAGTTAGGCAAAATTTACATGCAAGGAAATGCATAGATCTTGAGGGACAATTCAGTGGATTTTGATAACCAGCATAACCCCCAGCTCAATCAAGATATAAAACCTTTCCATTACCCCAGAAAGTACCCTTGAGCTCCTCTTCCAGTTAATCCTCGCCCCCATGAGGAATCATTGTTCAGACTTTTATCACCAAATTCCTGTGATATTTTAAACTACATTTATAAATTTAACATGTTCAATTTTCTTTATAAGTACCTCAAGTGCCTAACAGGATAAAAATAATACTCTAACAAGTTATACCTTCCCAAGTCCTTAAGCAACTCTTACAAATCTAATTAATTAAACTTGCAAATATCAAATCTCAAGCTCTCTTGAACATCACAATATTGTTTTGAAACTTAAACTATCTTACAGATTCAACTTAAAATCACAGGTCCCCCAAAATTACATATTTCAAATTAGAATTTCAAAGCAAATCTGTCAAATTTCTGTAATGTGTCATAGTCTTCAAATGCAACAAGCTATTAACATACAGACATCTATTTTAGCCCTAAATTGTAACACAAATTATTTACTTTATGGTACAGGCTGAGTATACCTTGTCTGAAATGGTTGGGGCTAGAAATGTTTTGGATTTTGGATTCTGGCATATTTGCATATACACAATGAGCTATCTTGGACTCAAGTCTAAACACTAAGTTCATTTACGTTTCACATATATCTTACACACATAGATTGAAAGGGATTTTATACAATATTTTAAATGATTTTGTGCATGAAACAAAGTTTGTGCTAAGTACTTATATGTGGAGTTTTCCACTTGTGGTGTCATGTCGGTGCTTAGAAAGTTTTGGATTTTGGAGCATTTAGGATTTGAAATTTGGGGTTATGGATGCTCAACCTGTATGATTTAGGTCTTCATCTTAATATATAACTCTCAAACTTCCTGGGGAGGAGGGAAAATAACCTTATTTACTAAAGGAAGCAAATTTACCATCTCAAAGAAGTTGAGACTACAGGGTCAAAAGGTTAATAGTCAAAGATTTTGGAATAGTTCACAAGACTGAAGACTCACTGGTTCTACAGATATGGCAGGTGTGTACTCGCTGACCCTTTCTTATGGCCTCAACAGGGTTTCCAATTCCCCATCAGATGGGATTGTTTCTCATAATAAGAATTCCCCCAGGAATTTAACTTTCTAATCACTTAGTTTGGGTTCAGCAACCGCTGGAGTTACTTTATTTGGTCAGATTCAACTCATTTCCTTACTGACTGATTTTTGTTATATCTGGCTTCAAGCCACGTATCCATGGCCATTCAAATGACTTTTACTTCAAAAGACTATTGGGATAATTAAATCAAGAATTAATAGTAAGAGATTGGTAAATAGTCATAATTGTTTTTAGTGCATATTTGCACAAGTCCTACCACTTTTGCTTTCCCTACACTACAATCTATACTTTGTTGTGGAACTGAAACAAATCTATACAGAAATCCTCTCCTTCCGATACTGGCAAAGATGGACAAGGCACCACCTACCTAAACCTACGGAAACTGACAGAAGGCTTTCTTGAACGAACTTATCACACCACAACACCAAGCTTGCCTCGTCAGAGAAGTAAGCCACTATGATAGTTTTCATCACTTCATATATATGAACTCAATGTTATATCTAGTGAAAATACTTTTAAAAGCATAGTAAAAGCTCTATCATAAATTCCCAGGCCAAGAAGTTACCTCACTTGGTTGTAAAAATCTTTATTTGTGTTGCTCCTCACTGAAAGCCTTGTACATTCAGTGGTAGCCTCAGGCTTTTTAAATAACTGAATTTAAAATTTCATATTTCTGTTTCAAACAAAAATAACCAGTGCTACAACTGTGCTCTTGTTAACGGACATTTTATGTGCATGACTCAATTATTTTGCTGTGGAATTTCAAAATTAGAACAAAGGCCCTTCAGTTTTTCCTACAACATTTAATTTAGCAATTAAAAATAGAAGTCAAGTGAATAAGGTAAAAGATGTGTTCTGTTTCATAATCTATAATTATTCATACACAGAGATAATTTCAGCTTGATTGTCACTTAGCAGACAATTTTATATTCATTTGCTGAGAAAAATAATTTAAACTAGATATTAGACCCAGAGGTAAAAGAAGTTGGTTCAGTAACACAATGATGGACTGATTGTTGGGCTTATTCTTGTCTCTGTGTGTGATGAATAGGAGCAACAGTGGAACTCAACCTTCTACCTGAGAGTCACCTTTTTACCTGGAATCATTCCTTTCTAACTTTTGACCTTCTTACTAGGATCCATCTAGTTAAGACCACCTCATGTGAAAGTAGAGTTAGAACTAATAATGGCCATTTAAAAAAAAGTGTGTCACAACCTGTTCCTATTACTGTTTACATCATGCCAGAAACATCTCTGCTCCTCTAGCCAATAAAGCATGTAAATATTTCAAAGCAAGAAGGTTGTGTGTGGAAAACTGTAAGGGAAATGTGATAAAGAATTCCTGTACTGTGTGGAGAGCACACAACAAGATACACCAGAAAAACTATGCTTTCTCTACAGCTCAGCCTTTGGGCTAAAATTAAGGCCTATTACTTCACATCTTAGTGTTAATCTTGGAAATTTGTGCTGCTGAACTCAGACATCGGAGACATTGTCTTCAGAGGCATGTACAAATGATCATACTCTAATCTAAGCCACTAGGTAAGATTCTGAATATGATGTTATAGTTCATTCCTTCCAAACTAGAAAGATTAGCATAGGATAATGCTTTAAAAAAGGTTTCAAAACTGAAACTTGGGAATATTATTCTAAAAGTCATACCAACTTACTAAGCCTTATGTTCATTTATTCATAAGATGAATCTCTTATTCCAAAATACTAGAAGACATTTTAGCAATATCTTCTCATTCCTTCTCATAAATATACCCCAGAAAGTAACAGGATTCAATGCCTGCTATAAATCATTTTTTTAAAGGCAAGGGCACTTAATCTAAGGGGAGACATTTTAGTATGTGTTAGATAATACTTTAATACACATTTAAATTTAATTTTCAACAAGAAAAACTAAGTTTCCTTCATGAGTTGTCAATTTTAGTAAACTTGACAGAGTAAACTGGATACATAACCATTATATACATGCAGTAGTCAAAAAATAAATCTTCTCCAAAGGTGATGAAGTTTTGATCAGACTGACAGTTCCTTTTCTCTTTTGCCATGGGAATCCTAAGACCTGAACTTGGGAAATCAACTTTTACTATAGTGGCTCACCATAATCCAGTTTCTGAAAGCCGCCGTATTTGTACTATTACATTACTATCATTCCAGAGTGTTTTACTTGGAGATCCATGGCTGACTTTGGGTTTCATGATATGTTTAACTGAAACCCAAAATCTGATTCTAATTATATTTTGAAAGCATTCTCAAAGGGGGCTAGATGGGGTGGAAATCTGACCCTTATCTACAAGTGACAAGGACTATAACATTGGACATTCAAGTTGGCCCCCCAGAGGATATACTTTATCCAAGATAAGACATATGTCCGCTAGACATGAATAACACATTTGGTGTTTGGATTCTGGTTTTCATTCAATGGTTCTGGATGAAACAATTGCCAAGGTTTCCATAGAGAAGAAGTGCTTTGGTATTACAAAACTGCACAACAAAATAAAAATGTTCATCTTTCTTTTTAACTCAGTGATTTTTCATTATTCTAGATATTATAAGTGAATGCTTCTAGGGTTTGATGAATGACTGAAAAACATCTTCTATACACTCTCATCTGTTTTGCCAAGTTATTTTTTTACAATTTCTTACAAGTTACACATCACTCAAGTAACACCTCACACCCTCATCCCTTTCAAATTACAGAGCCCATCAACTGAGCAGAGATCTAATTAAATGACTCTTAATTCATCCACAAGAAGTTTGTCACTCTGACATGTCAACTAGCACTGGAAAAACCCAGAGAAACTCAGTAAGAGATCAAACTTTCTATTAAAATAAATAGAAAAATAATTTAACAACTTAGTGAGAAAAATAATAGCAAAAATAATTTTTAAAAGTGATTACAAACAAGGCAAGATAAACCAAAGGGGTCAATGCCAGAACTTTGAAGGGATGCTGGATTAGAATGCCCTTCTAGGATGACTTGGGCAAGAATGATAAGGTCTGCTGAGCCTTTGTTCTCTCTAAACCACTATGGCAATTGGCCACCCCTTCCCAGTTGTGCTTTACCACCATCTCACGTGAATTTCTACTCATGGTCATCTATCGTTCCCCAAATGAACATCTATTGTGTGTCAAAGGATTGTATTTGCTGTGAAAGAACTTGATTCTCAGAATGTGTGAAGAATTTGGTATACATCAGTGATTCTAAGTGCTTGCTTAGCTAATAAACTAGGTTTTCTGATTTTTCAAACACAGGCAGGCTCAGTGGCTCACGCCTGCAATCTCAGCACTTTTGGAGGCCAAGGCAGGAGGATTGTTTGAAGCTAGAAGTTTAAGACGAGCCTGGGCACCATAGCAAGACCTCATCTCTACAAAAAAATCAAAAAATTAGCCGGGTGTGGTGGCGCTTGCCTGTAGTCCCAGCTACTCGGGAGGCTGAAGCAAAAGGATCCCTTGAACCCAGGAGTTTGAGGCTGCAGCAAGTTATAACTGCGTCACTGCACTCCTGCCTAGGTGACAGAGTGAGACCTATCTAAAAAAAAGAGGGGAGGGATGTGCTGATAAAGAGCTGGAAAAATTAAGCACTGCAGCTGACCCAAATTTTGATCACTTCTCATAAGCTTGTTCTCCAAACTCATCCAGAGTCAACATTGTACTGTACTACTCTCCTGAAGAAAACATAACTAAGCCACTGAAAACTCATTATTTTTACAATACCAAGCATCAAGTTACACACATATGTTTCTTGGGAGTCTAACTGAAATTGCTCTTTCAATCCTTCTACATCCTGAGTCCCAAACTGTCTTGGTCTTCATACCCTTTCTTCTCCAGTTTGCTTTTCTTTTGAGATAGGGTCTCACTCTGTTATACAGGCTGGAGTACAGTGGCACAGTCATAACTCACTGCAACCTCAGACTCCTGGGCTAAAGGGATCTTACTGTCTCAAGCTCCCCAGTAGCTGAGATTACAGGCATTCATCAACAAGCCAGACCAGCTTGCTCTCCCGTTTTAAAAAGACTTGGTGCTGGCTGGGCTCAGTGACTCAGCCTGTAATCCCAGCACTTTGGGAGGCCGAGGCAAGTGGATTGCCTGAGCCCGCGGGTTCGAGACCCGCCTGGGCAACGTGGCGAGACCTCATCTCTACAATAAATGAAAAATTAGCCGGGTGCGGTATCGCGCTCCTGTAGTTCCGGCTACTTGGAAGGCTGAGGGGGAAGGATTGCCGGAGTCCAGTAGGTCGAGGCTGCAGTGGCCAGGAGCAGCCACTGCACTCCAGTCTGAGTGACAGAGTGAGACTCCAACTCAAAAACAAAAAACACAAAAGAAAGAAATATTTGCTGAATGCATGGATAAACTATATCTCTGATGTCTGGGCCTATTTCTCAACTGGCTTTAAACTCAAAAGGGAGAGGGATATGACAATTAATGTATGGCGCATTTTACCCTTTGCCCCCTGCATATTCAGACAGATAGCCAGCCCCATGCTCATTACCTTAAGAGAAGTATAAAGCACCAGGAAAGCATGAGATTGTCTGCACTGCTTCTTGGCTTTTGTGTTCCAAAGGCAGATCTTTAGGAAGAATGTAGGAGGTTTCCAGAGTAGAGGGAAAGGGGGAGTCGGGGGAAAAGGGGTGTCTTGGAATTACTTAATTACAGAAGCTTTTTCTCAGAATAGAAGAAAAGAATGCCCCAGGCTGTGAGGAGGAGAAATAATAAAGGAATCTTTGAGTGCAAAGAGCAGGGCAGACTTATGCTCTTCTGCTGAGCAGCACTTTCAGGAAAACAACAAGAGAGAGGATAACAGAGGGGTGCCTCACAGCATGTAGCATCCTAGCCAGCCTTGGCAGAAACAGCAGAGCTTCTGGTCCTACAAGACACCATGCGGGTCGGGATAATAGACTTATTGGGTGGTAATGTGTGTGGGTGATGATTAAAGACCACTAATCCCAGCACTTTGGGAGACCGAGGTGAGAGGATTGCCTGAGCCCACGGGTTTGAGACCAGCCCGGGCAACTTGGTGAGACCCCATCTCTACAATAAATCAAAAAATTAGCCGGGAATGGTGGGCGTGGTGGTGCACGCCTGTGTTTCCAGCTACTTGGAAGGTTGAGGCAGAAGGACCGCTGGAGCCTGGCAGGTCCAGCAGGTCGAGGCTGCAGTAGCTGTGAGCGTGCCACTGCACTCCAGCCTGGGTGACAGAGTGAGACTCCAACTCAAAAAAAAAGAAAGACCAGACAGGTGTCCTTGTCCATCTCTAGCACCTTGATACTGCATTAGCTCCAAGAACCATAAAACAACCCTGGTGAAAGGGGACTCCAGCAAGTTTGGTTTTCTTTTCTTTCTTTCTTTCCTTCCTTCCTTCCTTCCTTGTCCGCTTACTTCCTACTGTCCTGTGCAGTTTTGGGTTTTTTTGTTTTCTTTTTTTTGAGTTGGAGTCTCACTCTTGTCACCCAGGCTGGAGTGCAGTGGCACGCTCACGGTCACCACAGCCTCGACCTGCTGG